>RXID01001118.1:16077-30041 GCA_005019695.1 Trichopus zeylanicus subsp. travancoricus | reverse complement strand
ACTATGGCTACTACCACTGTTGCATCTACTATTACTACAACTACTGCTACTACTACTACAGCTACTACAGCTACGACTGCTACTACTGTGACTACAGCTAAAACAATTACTACTATTACTACTAGTACTACTACTACTACTGCATCTACTTCTGCTACTACTACTACAACTTCTACTACGACTACTACTAACACTAATACTACTACTACTACTACTAATAGAACTACTACAACTACTACTTCTACTGCTACTACTTCAACTATTGCTACTGCTGCTGCTACTACTATCATTGTTACTACTACTACTAATATTAGCACTATTACTACAACTACTACAGCTGCTTACTACTACTTGCTACTACTTCAACTTCAACTATTGCTACTACTGCTACTGCTACTATCATTGTTACTACTACTACTAATAATATTAGCACTATTACTACAACTACTACAGCTGCTGCTACTGTGACTACTACTAGTAGCAGTACTACTACTGCTGTTGCTACTATTAGTAATACTACGATTGCTGCTACTACTACTATTAGTACCACTACTGCTACTACAACTACAACTTATGTTACTACTAATACTGCTACTACTACTGTTGGAATAACTATTACTACAACTTCCCCTACTTCTACTACTTCTGCAACTTATACTGCTATGGCTACTAATGCTTCTACAACAACTACTACTACTACCGCTACCATGACTACCACTACTACAACTACTACAACAACAACTACTGCTACCACGACTACTACTACTACTACTAATACTACTATCAGTATTACTACTTCTACTGCTCCTATAGCTACTGCTATGACTGCTCCTATAACAACTACGACTGCTATGGCTACTACTACTACTACCACTACTACTACTACTCGTGCCACTACTCTATTACGACGATAACTACTACAACTACTACTGCTACTACTGCTACTACTACTACTACAACTACTACAACTACTATTTGTACCCCAACTACTTCTCATACTACTACTGCTACTGCTACTATTACTGCTTACTACTAGTACTGCTAATGCTTCTTCTTCTACTACTACTACTACTACTACTACTACTACTGTTGCTTCACTATTACTGCGACTGTTGCTACTACTACTACTGCTACTATAGCTATGATTACTACTACTGCTGCTACGGCTGAGACTGTTTATACTATTGCCATTACTACGACTGCTACTACTGCTACTGTTGCTACAACTATTACTGCTACTACTACTACTACTACTATTACTGCTACTACTATCTCTGCTACTGCTGCCACAATTTCTACTCTAACTACTACTAATGACAATACTACTACTACTACTACTACCACCAATATTACAACTACTATAACGTTTGCTAATATTACTGCTGCTACTACTATTAATGCTGCTACTGCTGCTACTACCACTGACACTACTGCTTCTACTTCTACTACTTCTCCTACTACTACTGCTACAGCTGCCACTACTACTAGTACTATTGCTGCTACTGCTACAACTACTGCTACTACTATTGTTATCACTACTACTACTACTAACACTACTGCTACAACTACTACAGCCTCTCCTACGACTTCTACTATTGCTACTCGTACTACTACAGCTCCTGCTACTACTATTGCTACTTCTATTGCTATTGCTACAACTACTGCTACTACTGCTGTAACTACTACTAGGACTACTACTACTGCTACTAATACTACTACTACAGCTACTAATGCAACTGCTGCTCCTACAACTACCACTACTACTACAACTGCTACCACTACTAGTACAATAACAACAACTACTGGTATTGCTACTACTATTACTGCTACTACTAGTACCACTATTACTGTACTGCTACAACTACTACTACTTCTACTACTACTACTACTAGTCTAGCTCCAACTACTACTTCTACTATAGCTACTTCTGTTGCTACTATAGCGACTATTACTGCTACTACAGCTATTACTACTGCTACTACTACTGTTATTACTTTTGCTGCTGCTGCTACTACTATAATTACTATCGCTACTAATACTCCTACTATTACTACTTCTACAACTACCACTCCTATTATTACTAATACTATGACTCCTTCTACTACCACTACCATTGCTACTACTACTACTACTGCTGCTGCTATAGCTATTACTACTGCTTCCCCTAGTTCCACTACTTCTGCAAATACTACTGCTTCTACAATAACTACTACTACTACTACTACCAAAACGACAACAACTGCTACTCCTACTCCTACTACTACTAGTACTACTACAAGAGCAACTACTACTACTAGTACTGCTACTATAACTATTACTACTGCTTCTACTGCTCCCACTACTACTACTACTAGTACTACAACTACTACTACTCCTCTTTCTCCCCCTCCTACTATTACTACTACTGCTACAACTGCTGCTACTACTTCTACCATTGTTACTGCTATAACTCCTACTACTTTTACAACTACTTTACTATTACTACTACAACAACTACTACTAATTCTACTACAACTACTGCTATAACTACCACCACTACTACTACTGCTGTTGCTGCTGCTACTTCTACTATTGCTACTACCACTATTGCCACCACCACCACCATACTACTACTACTACTACTACTACTACTGTTGCCGTTGCTACTATTGCTATTGCTGCTATAATTACTACTACTGTTGCTACTACTTCTACTGCTACAACTATTACTACTACTACTACGAATGTAACCACTGCTTCTGCTACAATTACTACTATTATTAGCATAACTACTACTACTAGTACTATTGCTACTATTACTATAGCAACTACTACTACTCCTACCACAACTATTGTTACTACTGCTATTACTGCTACTACTACAACTATTGCTTTAGCTTCTACTACTACTATTATTACTACTGCTACTAGTAGTACTACTACATTTACTACTGCTACTACTACTTCTACAACTAATATTACTACTACTACTATTAATATTCCTATTACTACTATTCCTTCTACTGCTACTACTATGACTTCTACTACTACAACTTTTCCTACAATAACAGCTACTACTACTTCTCCTGCTACCACTACTTCTCCCACTACCACTAGTGGTACTACTACTGCCCCTAATCTAACTACTTATCATGCTACTACAACTACTGCTGCTACTACTGCTGCTACTACTACTACTTCTGCTGCTGCTACTACTACTACTGCTTCTACTACTTTTATTACTATTGTTACTAATACTACTGCTACTACTGCTTCTACTACTATTGCTACTACTATGGCTACTTCTTCTATCTCTGCTATTACTACCGCTACGACTGCCACTGTAGCAACGACTCTAACTACTACTACTACTACTACTACAATTGCGACTGCTACTACTACAGCCGCTACTATGACTGCTACTGCTACTACCACTTCGAGAACTATTACTACAAGAACAACAACAACTACTACTATTACTCCTACTAAATCTGCTACTACTGCTACAACCTCTATTCCGACTACTGCTAATACTAATGCTACTACTACTACTATAACTACTACTACAACTATAACTTTCACTAATACTACTACTACTAGTACCACAACAGCTACTACTACTACAACTACTACTGACACTACTGCCACTGCTACTACCACAACTCCTACTACTACTGCCCACTGCTACTGCTGCTACTACTACTACTACTACTACTACTATTATTACAACTACTACTGCTTGTACTACTACTATAACAATGGGGCCTGCAGCTACTGCTACTACAACCACTACTAGTGATACTGCTACTGCTGCTACTACTACTGCTATTGCTATTGATACTACTATGACTACTACTACTACTACGGCTGTAGCTACTACTACTACTACTACTACTTGTACTACTCCTATGACTACTAATGCTACTGTTGCTCCCTCAAGTACTGCTAGTACTACTACTGCTACTAATACTACTACTACTTCTACAACTACCAAAACTAGTATGATAACTACTACTACGGATACTGATTCTACTACTACTATTACTATCGCTATTAGTATCATTGCAACTGCTACTATGCTACTATTACTATTGCTACTACTATTACCACTACTACGTTTGCTATTATTACTACTACTACAACTGCTATGACTGATGTTGTGACTACTACTATGGCTACGAGTGCTGCTGCTACTTCTACTACTACTACAATAACTACTACTTATACTACTGCTACTACTAGTTCTACTACTACTGCTACTACTGCTACTACTACTACTACTACTACTTCTACTACTACTACAACAACAACTACTACCACTACTAATACTACTTCTACTATTACTACTACTACTGCAACTTCTACTAATATTACTACTCCTACTCCTACTACTACAACTACTGCTGCTGCCACTCTACAATAGCCACTACTGTGTTAACAACTACTACTACGACTGCTACTATTGCTACTGCTACTACTTCTATTACTACTACTACTACTACTACTACTACTAATAACTACTGCTATTACTGCTACAACTACTACTATTTCTACTTCAACTACTGCTGCTACTAATATTTCTTCCACTATTGCTTCTGTTGCTACTACTACTGCTTGTACCACAACTACTACCTCAATAACTACTACTAGTATGACTACTATTATTACTACTACTTCTACAACTACCACTACTAGTATGATTACTACAAGTATTACTACTACTTCTACTACTACTATTACTAGTAGTAGTAGTAGTAGTACTACCACTATCACTACTATAATTACTACACTATAGCTGCTTTTAGTACTGCTATGACAGCTATTACTTTTGCTACTACTGCTCCTACTACTACTATTACTACGACTGTTACTAATAGTACTATAATTACTACCATTAACACTATTGCTATTACTACTACTACTACAAGTACTACTTTAGTTACTACTAATACTATTACTACCATTGCTCTTGCTACTAGTAGAAGTAGTTGTAGCAGTCGCAGTAGCAGAAGTAGTAGCAGTAGTAGTAGTAGCAATAGTGGTAGCAGTTGTAGTTTTAGCAAAAGTAGTCCTAGTAGTACTAGGAGTGGTAGTAGTAGAGGTAGTAGCGATAGTCATGGCAGCAGAAGTAGTAGTAGTAGTACTGGCATTAGTAGTAGTAGCAACAACAACAATAATAGTAGTTGAAGTTGTTGTAGTAGTAGCACCAACAACAATAATAGTAGTTATAGTAGTAGCAGTGGCAGCAGCAGCAGCAAAAGTAGTAATAGTTGTATTATTATTATTATTATTATTATTATTATTATTATTAGCAGTAGTAGTAGTAGTATTAGTAATATTACTAGTAGTAGTTGGAGTAGTTGGAGTAGAAGTAGTGGTAGTAGTTGTAGTAGTAGCAACAGTAGTAGTAGTTATAGTAGTAGTTGTAGGAGGAGGAGGAGAAGTAGTAGGAGTTGTAGAAGTTGTAGTTGTAATAATAGTAGTAGTAGTAGTAGTAGTAGCGGTAATAGTAGTAATAAAAGCTGCAATAGTAGACATAGTAGTAATTGCAGTAGCTGTAGCAGAAGTAGTAGTTGTAATAATAGTAGTAGTAGTAGTAGTAGCGGTAATAGTAGTAGTAATAGCTGCAATAGTAGATATAGTAGTAATTGTAGTAGTTGTAGCAAAAGTAGTAGTAGCAGTTGTAATAGTAGTAGTAGTAATAGTACAAGTAATAGCAGTAGTCACTACAGTAGTAGTAGTAGTGGTAGAAGTAGCAGATGAAGAAGTGGTTGCGGTAGTACTATTATTTGTACAAGTATAAGTAATAGTAGTAGTAATAGAAGAAGGAGTAGTGGCAGTAGTAGCAGTAGTTACAGATGCAGTAGTGATAGTAGAAGTCATAGTACTAGTAATAGTTGTAGTAGTAGTAGCCGCGGTGGTAAAAGTAATAGTTGTAGTGGCAGCTGTAGTAGTCATAGTAGTTGCTGTAGTAGTAGTAGCAAAAGTAGTAGTAAAAGATGTAGTAGCTGGAGCAGTATTAGCAGTAGTAGTAGCTAAATTAGTAGTTGTAGAAAAATTAATAGTAGTAGTAGTAGGTGAAGCAAAAGTTGTAGTAGTAGTAACATAAGTAGTTATAGTAGTAGTAGTACCAGTCGTGGTGGTGGTAGTATAAGTAGCGGCTGAAGTAGTAGTCATAGTAGTAGTAGTAGCAGCAATAATAGTAACAGTGGTTGTTGTTATAGTAGCCATAGTAATAGTAGTAGTAGTAGTAGTAATAGTACTTGTAGCAACAGTAGTGCTAGTAGTAGTAGTAGTAATAGTAGTAGCAGTAGAAGTAATAGTAGTAGTAGTATAAGTAGTAGCAGAAGTGCTAGTAGTAGTAGTATTAGAAGCTGTAGTAGTAGTTGTAGCAGTAGTAGTAGTAGCGGTAGAAGTAGTAGCAATAATAGTAGCAAGAGTTATTGCAATAGTAGAAGCTGAAGTAGCTACAATAGTAGCAATAGAAATAGAAGTAGTAGTACTAGTAGTATTAGCGGAAGTGGTAATAGTTATAATAGTAGTAGGAGTAGTAGAAATAGTTGAAGTAGCAGTAGCTACAGTATTTGTAGCAAAAGTAGTAGTATTAGTATTAGTAGTAGTAGCATCAGCCGCAGTAGCAATAGTAGTAGTAGCAGCAGCAGTAGTACCAGCAGTACTAGCAGCAGCTGTAGTAGTAGTGGTAATAATAGCAGCAGGAGTAGTAATAGTAGTACTAGTAGTAGTTGTAGTAGTCAAAGTACTAGTAGAAGTAGTAGTTGTAGCAATAGTAGTAGCAGTAGTAGTATTAGCAATAGTAGCAGTAGTACTAGTAGTAGTAGGAACAGCAGTTTTAGTAGTAGTAGAAGTAGCAGTAGCAATAGTAGTATTAGCAGCAAAAGTAATAGGAGTATTAGCATTAGCAACAGTAGTAGTAAAAGTAGTTGCAGCAGGAGTAGTAGTAGGAGGAGTGGTAGTAGTAGCAGCAGCAGCAGCAGTAGCAACAGCAGTAGTAGTAGTAGTAGCAGTAGCAGTAATAACAGTAGCAGCTGTCGTAGTAGTAGCAACAGTAGTAGTAGTAGCAGTAGTAGTAATTGCAGTAGTACTAGCAACAATTGTATTAGTAGTAGTAGTAGTAGTAGGGGCAGCAGCAGTAGCGATAGTAGTAATAGTCGTGGTAATAGTAGTAGTAGCAGTAGCAGCAACAACAGTACTAGTAGTAGTAGTAGTGCTAGTAGTAGTTGTAGTAGCTATAGTAGTAGTTGTAGTTGTAGTTGTGGTATATATAGTACTAGTAGTAGAAGCAGAAGTAGTAGGTGTAGTAGTTGTAGTAGTTGTTGTTATTGTAGTGGTAGTTTTAGCAAAAATTGTAGTTGGAATAGTAGTAGTAGGAGTTGGAGTAGGTTTAGTATCAATAGTAGTAATAAAAGTAGCAATTGCAATAGTAGTAGTAGTAGTAGCAGTAATAGTAGTTATAGTAGAAGTAGTAGTAGTAGTAGTAGTATTAGGAGGAGTAGTAGTAGTAGTAGATGTAGTAGTAGTTGCAATAGTAAATGTAGTAGTAGTAGGGGTCATAGTAGTAGCAATGGGAGTAGCATTAGTAGTAGTAGGAGAAGTTGTAAGTAGTAGTAGTAGTACTAGTAGCAGTAATAATCGAAGAAGTAGTAGAAGTCATAGCAGTTATAGTAGTCACAGCAGTCATAGTAGTAGTAGTAGTAAAAGTGGTAGCAGTTGCAGTAGTAGTACCAGTAGTAGGAGTCATAGCAACAGCAAAAGTAGTAGTATTATTAGTAGTAGGGATAGCAGTAGTAGTACCAGTAGTAGGAGTCATAGTAACAGTAGGAGTAGCAATAGTAGTAGTGGTAGTGGTAGCAATAGTTATCGCAGTAGTAGTAGTAGCAGTAGCAGTAGTAGCAGTAGTAGTTGTTGTAGTAGCAATAGTAGTCATAATAGTAGTTGCAGCAGTAGTAGTAGAATTTATTGTAGTAGCATTAGTAGCAGCAGTGTTGTACTTGTAGCAGTAGTAGCAGAATTTGTTGTAGTAGCATTAGTCACTGTAGTAGTAGCAGTAGTAGTAGTAGCAACAGTAATTATAGGAGTAGTAGCAGTATTAGTAGGAGCAACAGTAAAGGCAGTAGTTGCAGTAGCAGAAGTAGTAGCTGTAGTACTAGTAGTAGTCATAGTAGATGTAGTAGTTATAGTAGTAGTAGTTGTTGTTGTTGTTCTTGCAGTAACAGTAGTAGTTGTAGAAATAGTAGTAGTAGCAGTAGTAGTAGCAGTAGTTGTAGTGGTAGTTGCATTAGTAGTAGCAGTAGTTTTAGTAGTGGTACTAGTTGTAGCTATTGCAGTAGCAGTAGTAGCAATAATAGCAACAATAGCTGCAGTTGTAGCAACAACAGAAGTAGTAGTAATAATAGTAGCAATAGAAGCAGTTGTAGCAGCAACAGCAGTAGTCGTAGTGGTAGCAGTAGCTGTAGTAGCAAAGTAGTAGCAGCAGTAGTTACAAGAGTAGCAGTTGTAGCATTCGCACTAATAATAGTAGTAGAAGAAGTAGAAATAGTAGTCGAAGTAGTAGTATCATTCGTAGCAATAGTAGTAGTATCATTAGTAGTAGAAGCGATTGTAGTATGAGTAGTAATAGTAGCAGTAGCAGCAGCAACAGTAGTAGTAATGCTAGTAGTAGTAGTAGAAGTAGTAGTAGTACTAGTACTAGTACTAGTACCAGTGATAGAAGTAGAAGTAGTAGTGGTAGTAGTAGTTGTAGTAGTAGTAGTAGCAATAGTAGTAGTAGTAGTAGCTACAGTACTAGTAGCAAAAGTAGTTGTGGTAGCAGTAGTAGTAGTAGCAATAGCTCTAGTAGAGTACTAGTAGCAGCAGTAGTGGGAGTAGGTGTTGGAGTAGGAGTGGCAATACGAGTTGTAGTGGTAGTAGTAGTACTAGTCGGAGTGGTAGTAATAGTAGTAGTAGGAGTAGGAGTTGTAGTAGTAGTAGTAGTAGTAGTAGTAGTAGGGGGAGGAGGAATAGTAGTTGTTGTAGACATAGGAGTACGAGTATGAGCGGTAATAATAGTAGTACTAGTAGCAATAGTAGTAGTAGGAGTGGCCATAATAGCAGTACTTGGAGTAGCAGGGGCAGTAGGCGCAGTAGTAGCAGTAGTGGTAGTAGTAGTAGTAGTAGTAGTAGTAGTAGTAGTAGTAGTAGTAGTAGTAGTGGTGGTAATAGTAGTAGTAGAAGTAGAAGTAGTACTATTTGGAATTATTGCAGGAGTAGGATTTGGAGTTGGAGTAGTAGTTGCAAAAATAGTACTAGTTGTAAAATAGTAGTAGCAGAAGTAGTAGCAGTACTTGTAGCAGTAGTAGCATTAGTAGTAGTAGTAGTTTTAGTAGTGGTAGTAGTTGTAGCTGTTGTAGTAGCAGTAGTAGCAATAATAGTAGCAATAGCAGCAGTTGTAGCAATAGCAGCAGTAGTAGTAATAATAGTAGCAATAGCAGCAGTTATAGTAGCAACAGCAGCAGTAGTAGTGGTAGCGGTAGAAATAATAAAAAAGCAGCAGCAATAGTAGTAACAAGAGTAGCAGTTGTTGCTGTCGCACTAATCGTAGTAGTAGAAGAAGTATAAGTAGTAGTAGAAGCAGTAGTATCATTCGTAGAAATAGTAGTAGTAGCATTAGTAGTAGTAGTAGTAGTTGCAATACTAGTAGAAAAAGTAGTTGTGGAAGCTGTAGTAGTAGTAGCAATAGCTCTAGTAGCAATACTAGTAGCAACAATAGTGTTAGTAGGTGTTGGAGTAGGAGTGGCAATACGAGTTGTAGTGGTAGTAGTAGTACTAGTCGGAGTGGTAGTAATAGTAGTAGTAGGAGTAGGAGTTGAAGTAGTAGTAGTAGTAGGGGGAGGAAGAATAGTAATTATTGTAGTCATAGGAGTAGGAGTACGAGCGGTGATAAGAGTAGTAGCAGGAGGAGTGGCCGTAATAGTAGTACTTGGAGTAACAGGGGCAGTAGGCGCAGTAGTAGCAGTAGTGGTGGTAGTAGTAGTAGTAGTAGTGGTGGTGGTAATAGCAGTAGTAGAAGTAGAAGTAGTAGTATTTGGAATAATAGTAGGAGTAGGAGTTGGAGTTGTTGTAGTAGTTGCATAAATAGTAGTACTACAAGTAGTATTCATCATAGCAGTAGTAGCTGGAGGAGAAGTAGTAGGAGTAATTGTGCTAGGAATAGTAGTAGTAGCGGCAGCTGTAGTAGTCGTTGTCATAGTAATAGTTGTAGTCATAGTGGTTGTAGAAGTAGTAATAGTAGCAGTAGTAATAATAGTAGTCGTAGGAGGAGTAGTAGTAGTAGAGGTAGTAGTAGTAGCAGTAGTAGCAGTAGTAGTGGTAGTAGGAGTTGTAGTAGTAGTAGTAGTAATAGTTGTTGCAGTAGTAACGATAGTGGTAGTAGAAGTAGTAGTAGTAGTTATAGAAGTAGTAGTAGTAATAGTTGTATTAGTAGTAGTAGTAATAGTTGTAGTAGTAATTCTAGTAGAAAAGTAACAATAGGAGTATTTCTAAGAGTACGAGTTCGTGTATGAGTTGTTGTTATAGCAGTAGTACAAGTAGTAGTAGTAGCTATAGCAATAGTAGTTGAAGTAGTAGTAGTTGTTATTGTTGTATTAGTAGTAGTAGTTGTTGTAAGAGTGGTAGTTGTAGTAGTAGTTATAGTAGTAGAAGTAGTAGTAGGAGTTATAGCAGGAGTTGGAGTACGAGAGGGAATAGTAGTAGTAGTTGTTGTGGTAGTAGCAATAGTAGTAGTTGTAGTAGTAGGGGTCGTAGTAGAAGTACTAGTAGTAGTTGTAGTAGCTGTAGTAGTAGTAGCGCTAGTAGTACAAGTAATAGGAGTAGTAGTAGTCATAGTAGTAACAATAGTAGTAGTAGTAGTAGTAATACTAGTAGTAATAGTAGAGTAGTGGTAATTGAAGTAGCAACAACAGTAGTAGTAGCAGTAATTGTAGTAGTAGAAGTGTAGTAGGAGTAAGGTTCGAGTAGGAGTAGCTATAGTAGTAGTAATTGTAGTAGTAGTAGTAGTTGTTGTTGTAGTAGTAGTAGTAGCAGTGATAGTATGAGGAGGAGAAGTAGTCATAGTAGAGTTGTTGTTGCAGTAGTAGTAGTAGTTGTTGTTGTTTTATTAGTAGTAGTAGCAGAAGTGGTAGTATAAGGAGTAGCAATAGTAGCAGGAGTAGGAGCTCGAGTATGAGTAATTGTAGTAGGAGTAATAGTAGTAGTAGTACTGTTAGTTGGAGGAGTAGTAGTGGTGGTAGTAGTAATTGTAGTCGCAGTAGTAGCAATAGTTGTATTAGAAGTAGTAGTAGAAGTAGTACCAATAGTAGTTGCTGTAGTATAAGTAGGAATAGTAGTAGTAGCATTAGGAGTAGCAGTTGTAGTAGTAGAAGTACTTGTAAAAGTAGTAGTAGTAGCAGAAGTACTTGTAAAAGTTGTAGTAATAGTAGTAGTAGTAGTAGTAGTAGTAGCAGTAGCAGCAGCAGTAGTAGTAATAGTAGTGGAAGTAGTAGTGGTAGTACGAGTAGTAGTAGCAGCGGTAGGAGTAGTTGTCGTAGTAGTAGTACTAGTAGTATCAATAGTATAGTAGTAGTAGTAGTTGTTGTTGTAGGAACAGTAGAGGTAGAAGTAGTGGTAGTTACACTTGTAGTAGTAATAGTAGTAGTAATAGTAGTAGTGGCAGGAATAGTAGAAGTAGTAGTAGTTATAGTAGTAGTTGTAGTATGAGTATTAGGAGGAGGAGCAGAAACAACAACAACAACAGTAGTAGTAGTAGGAGTAGTAGTTGTTGTAGTAGTAGTAGTAGTACTAGCAGTAGTGGAATTAGTAGTAGTAATGGTAGTTGTTATTGTGGTAGTTGTAGCACCAGTTGTACAAATAGCAGAAGTAGTAGCTATTGTTGTTGTTGCATTAGTTGCAGTAGTCATAGTAGTAGTACCAGCAAAAGTGGTAATAGTATTAGTAGTAGCAGTAGTAGTGTAGGGGTAATAGAAGTAGGAGTAATAGTAGAAGTAGCAGTAGAAGTGGTAGTAGTAATAGTAGTGACAGTAGTTGTAGTAGAAGTAGCAGTAGGAGTAGTAGTTGTTGTTGTAGTAGTAGTATTAGCAGTAGGAGGAGTAGTAGTAGTAGTTGTAATAGCAGGAGTAGTAGTAGTAGCATCAGTAATAACAGTAGAAGTAGTAGTTGCTGTAATAGTAGTAGTAGTGGTAGTTGTAGTAGCAGTTGTACTAATAGTAGTAGTATTATAGTAGTAATAGCGGTTGTTGTAGTAGGAGTATTAGGTGTTGTACTGCTACTAGTAGTAGCAATAGTAGTACTGGTAGTTGTTGTTGTAGTTGTAGTACGAGTAGTGGTACTAGTTGTAGTTGTAGTAGTAGTCCTAATAGTAGTAGTAGTCATTGTTGTAGTAGCATCAACATTAGCAGAAGCAGTAGTAGTCATTGTTGTAGTAGTAGTAGTTGCTATTATTGTTGTAGTTGTTGTAGTAGCCGTAGTAGAAGAACTAGCAGAAGTAGCGGTAGTATTAGTTGTAGTAGCAGTGTTAAAAGTAGTAGTAGTAGTAGTTGCAGTTGTAGTAGTTGTAGTAGTAGTAGTAATAGTAGGAGTAGCCACAAAAGCTACAGTTGTAGTAGCAGTCATGGTTTAGCGGTAGTGGGAGTAGTAGTAGTGGCAGTAGTAGTAGTACTAGCAGAAGCAGTAGTACTAGTAGCAGCAACAGCAGTAGTAGTAGTACTTGTAGTAGTAGTAGTACCAGTAGTTGTAATACTGGTAGTAGTAATAGTAGTAGTAGTAGTAGTAGTAGTAGGAGTAGTAGTAGGAGTAGGAAGAGTAGTAGGAGCAGCAGTAGTAGTAGTAGTTGGAGTAGCAATAGCAGTATTAGCAGCAGCAGCAACAGCAACAGTAGTAGTCGTGGTGGTGGTAGTAGTAGTAGTACTAGTAGTAGTAGTAGTAGTAGCAGTAGTATTAGTAGTATTAGTAGTAGCAACATTAGTAGTACGAGTAGTAGTAGCAATAGTAGTAATAGTAGCAGTATTAGCAGTAGTTCTACCAATATTATGAGCAGTAGTAATAGTCGTAGAAGTAGTAGTAGTAGTAGCAGCAGTAGTAGTAGCAATCGCAGTGGTGGCAGCAGTTGCAGTAGAAATAGCAGTAGTAGGAGTCATAGTAGCAGTTATAATAGTAGTAGTAGTAGTAGTAGTAGTAGTAGTAGAGTAGCAGTAGTAGTCGTATTGGTAGTAGTAGTAGTAGTAGTAGGTGTAGGTGTAGGAGGAGTAGTAGTAGTAATAGTAGTAGTAATAGTAGTAGTAGTAGTAAGAGTAGTAGTAGTAGCTATAGTAGTAGTTGCAATAGTAGTAGTAGTAGTAGTAGTAGTAGTTGTAGTAGTAGCAGCAGCAGCAGTAGCTATAGTATTAGTAATACTGGTAGTAGAAGAATTATTGTGGTATAAGGAGTAGTAGTACTAGCAGTATATGTTGTTGTGGTCGAAGAATTTATATTAAATGTTGTAGTAGTAGTAATAGCCATAGTAGTAGGAGTGGCAGTAGCAGTTGGAGTAGTACTAGCAGCCGTTGGAGTAATATTAGTATTAGGAGAAGAAATGGTAGTCGTACGAGTCTCTATGGTAGTAGTAGGAGTAGTAGTAGGAGTAGTGGCAGTAGTAGTAGTATTAGTTGTAGTAATAGTAATAGTTGTAGGAGTAGTAGTAGTTGTAGTGGTAGTGTAGTAGTATTTGTCATAATAGTAGTAGTAGAAGGAGTACTGGTAGTCACAGTAGTAGTAGTAGAAGTAGCAGCAGCAGCAGTCATAGTACTAGTAGGAGTAGTAGCAGTACGAGTAGGGGCAGCAATAGTAGCAAAAGAAGTAATAGTAGTAGTAGTAGTAGTAGTAGTAGTAGTAGCAGTAGTAGAATTAGTTGAAGAAGTAATAGTAGTAGTAGTCATGTTAGACGTAGCAGTAGTTCT
>RXID01001118.1:7500-16057 GCA_005019695.1 Trichopus zeylanicus subsp. travancoricus | reverse complement strand
AGTAGTACTAGTAGTAGTAGTAGTAGTAGTAGTGGTAGGAATATTAGTAGTAGTAGTAGTAATAATAGTAGTAGTAGTAGTACAAGTAGTAGTAGTAGTAGTAGCTGTTGCAGCAGTAGTAGCAGCTGTAGCAGTAGTACTAGAAGTAGCAGAAGAAGTTATTGTTGTTGTCGCAGTAGTAGTTGTTGTAATACTCGTAGTAGTAGTAGTAGTGGTCATTGTAGTAGTTGTTGTAGTAGTAGTTGTAAGAGCAGCAGCAATTGTAATGGTTGTAAGAGCAACAACAATAGTAGTAGCTGTAGTAGAAGTTGTAAGAGCAGCAGTAGTAATGGCTGTAGTAGTAGCAGTAGTCACAACAAATGTAGTTGTAGTAGCACTAGTTGTAGCGGCAAAAGTAGCGGAGGTAGTTGTGTTGCTGTAGTAGTATTATTCAATGTGGTAGTCGTACTAGTAGTTCCAGTAATAATAGCAGTAGCAGTAGTTATTATGGCTATAGTTGTAGTGGTAGTAGAAGTAGTAGTAGTAGCAGGAGTTGTAGTAGTAATAGTAGTTGTTGTTGTAGTAGTAGTATTAGAAGTAATAGTTGTAGTAGTAGAAGTAGGAATAGTAGTAGGTTCAGTACTAGGAGTAGGAGTAGCAGTAGTAGTAGTAGTAGTAGTAATGGTAGTAGCAGTGGTAGTAGGAGTAGTAGTAGTAATAGTAGTAGCAGTAATATGAATAATAGTTGTAGTACTAGTAGGGGTAGTAGTCGAATTAGCAGCAGAAGTACAAGTAGTGGTAGTAGGAATAGTTGTAGTAGCAGTAGTAGTAGTAGTTGTAGTAGTAGTAGTAGAAGTAGTAGTAGTAGTACTAGTAATAGGAGTAGTAGTGCAAGTAGCTATAGAACTAGTAGCAGTAGCTGCAATAATGGTAGTAGTAGTAGCAGCAGCAGTAGCAGCAGTAGTAGTTGTAGTAGTAGTAATAGCAATAGTAGTAGTTGTAGTAGTAATTGTAGTAGTTGTAGTTGGTGTATTACGAGTAATAGTAGTAGTAGCAGTAGTAGCAATAATAGTTGTAGTAGTTGTAGGAGTAACAGTAATAGTACTAGTAGTAGTAGTAGTAGTTATTGTAGTAGGTGTGGTAGTTGTGGCAATAGCAGCTGCAATAGTAGTAGTGCTAGTAGTAGTAGAAGAAGTAGTTATTATTGTTGTTGTAGTGGTAGTTATAGTAATAGTAGTAATAGTAGTAGTGGTAGTAGTAGAATTAGTAGTAGTAACAGTGGTAGTGGCAGTAGTAGTTGTACTATTAGTAATAGCTGCAGTAGTAGTTGCAAAAGTAGTAGCCAGGGATGTAGAAGTAGCCCTATGAGTGGTAGCAATTGTAGCAGTAGTAGGAGTAGCAATGGTAGCAGTAGTAGCAGGAGCAGTAGTAGTTGTAGTAGCATTAGTAATAGCAATAGTAATAGCAGTAGTTGTAATAGTAGTAATAGTAGTAGTCACCATAGTAGTAGCAATAGTCGCAGCTACTGTAGTTATAGTAGAACGAGTAGTAGAGGCAACAACGGCATTAGTAGTAGTGTTGCAGTAGTAGTAGTAGTAGCAACTATAGTAGCAGTAGTAGTAGTAGTAATAGAACAAGTAGTAGTAGCCTTTGTAGTTGTTATTGTTGTAGTAGTCAAAGTAGTATCAGTAGTAGTAACTATAGTAGCAGTAGTTGTTGTGGTGGCTGAAGCAGTAGTAGTAGCAATAGTATTAGTAGTAGTAGTAGTAGCTGTGGTTGTAGTAGTGGTTGTTATAGTAACAGAATCGATAGTAGCAGTGGTAGTTGTTGTTGTAGTAGAAGCAGTAGTAGTAATAATCATTGTAGTAGAAGTAGTAGTAGTAATAATCGTAGTAGTAGTAATAGTCGCAGTCATAGTAGTGGTAGCAGTAGCAGTAGTAGTAGTAGTAGTTTTAGTTGATGTAGCAATCGCAGTTGTAGTGGTAATAGTAGTAGTAGTTGCTAGTAGCAGAAGTAGTAGTAGTAGGAGAGGAAGTAGTTGCAGCAGTATCAGTAGCAGTAGTAGTTGTAGCAGCATTAGTAGTAGCATATTAGTAAGATTAGTAGTAGTTGAATTAGCAGTAGTGGCAACAGTAGTAGCAGCAGTAGTAGTAGAAGTAGTAGTAGTAGCAGAAGTAGTAGTAGTAGTAGTTATAGCAGTTGTAGCAGTAGTAGCAGCAGCAGTAGTATTAGTTGAAGTAGTTGTAGTTAAAGCAGTAGTAATACTAGTAGTATTATTCGGTGTAGTAGTAGCAGTAGCACCAATAGCAGTAGTAGTTATGGTAGTAGTAGTTGGAGTAGTAGTAGGAGTAGTAGTAGTAGTAGTAGCCATAATAGTAGTAGCACTTGTAGTATTAGCTGTAGTAGTAGCAGTAGTAGTTATTGTTTGGGAAGAAACAATTGTAGTCGCAGTAGTAGAAATAGTAGCAGTAGTAGTAATAGTAGTAGCAGTAGTTGCAGCAGTAGGAGTAGTAGAAGTAGTAGTAGTAGTAGCTGTAGTAGTAGCAAGAGTAGTAGTTGTTGTAGTAGTAGTAGTAGCAAGAGTGGTAGTAGTAGGAGTGGTAGTAGTACATGTTATAGTTGGTAAAGTAGTGGTAGTAGTTGTTGTAGAAGCAGTAGCAGTATAGTTGCCGTAATAGTAGTAGCAATAGTAGAAGTAGTAGGAGATGTAGCAGTAGTTGTAGTAGCAGTAAAAGTAGCGGCAGAAGCAACGACAATAGTAGCAGTACTAGTAGTAGTAGTTGTTGTTGTTGTAATAGTAGTAGTAGTAGTAGAAGTTGTAGTACTAGTAGTAACAGTAGAAGTATTAATAGCCATAATAATAGTAGCAGTAGTAGCATTAGTAGTAGCTGCTTTAGTAGTAGAAGCAGCAATAGTTGTGGTAGTAGTCATAGTAGTAGTAGTTCCAATCATAGTGGTGGCAGTAGTAGTAGAAGTAGAAGTAGAAGAAGTTGTAGTAGCAACAATAGTAGTAGCAGTAGCAGTAGTAGTAGTTGTGGTAATAGTGGTAGTAGCCGTAGCAGTTGTAGTAGTAGTAGTTGCAGCAGCAGCAACAGCCGCAACATTAGTGGCGAAAGCAGTATTACTAGTAGTAGTAGTAGTAGTAGTAATAGTAGTAGTAGTAGTAGTAGTAGCAGCAGAGGTCGTAGTAGTAGTAGTGGTGGTGGTGGTGGTGCTGGTAGTAGTAGTAGCAGAAGTAGTAGTAGCAGTAGTAGAAGTAGTAGCAGTTATAGTAGTAGTAGTAGTTGAAGTAGTAGCAATAGTACTAGTAGAAGTTGTAATAGAAGCAGTAGTAGTAGTAGTCATGGCAATAGTACCAATAGTTGTAATAGCAATAGGAGAAGCAATAGTAGCAGTAGTAGTAGTATTGGTAGTAGTAGCAAGAGTCGTAGTAGCAGTAGTAGTATTAGTGGGAGTAGCTGTGTTAGTAGCTATAGGAATAGCAGCAGTATTAGTAGTAGTAGCAGTAGCAAATGTAGTAGCAATAGTAGTTGTAGTAACAATAGTAGTTGTTGTTGTTGTTGTTGTCGTAGTCGTAGCCATAGCGGTAGAAGCAGTTATAGTAGTAGCTGTAGTTGTAGTCGTAGTAGGATTAGCAGCAACAGTAGCAGCAGTAGTAGTATTGCCAGTGGTAGTAGTAGTAGTTGTTGTAGTAATGGTAGTAGAGGTAGTAGTAGTAGTAGTAGTAGTAGTAGAAGTAGAAGGAGAAGTTGTTGTAGTAGTGGCAGCAGTAGTGGCAATAGTAGTAGCTGTAGTAGTTGTAGTAGTAGTAGTAATCATAGTAGTAGCAGTTGTAATAGAAGTAGATGAAGTAGCAGTAGTAGTGGTAGTAGTAGCAGAAGTAGCTGCAGTAGCAGTAATAGTAGATGTAGTAGTAGTAGCAGCAGTAGTAGCTCTAGCAACAGCAGCAATAGTAGTAGCTGCAGTAGTAGTAGTAGTTGTTGTAGAAGTTGTAGTAGTAGTAGTAGTAGTAGCAGTAGTAATTGTTGCTCTGGTAGTAATAGTAGCTACGACAATAGCAGCAGTAGAAGTAGTAGTATTACTAGAAGTAGTAATGCTAGTTGCAAAAGTAGTAGTAGTAAGTGAAGTCATAGTAGTAGTAGTAGTACCCATTTTAGCAGTAGTAGCAGTTGTAGAAGGAGTAGTACTAGTAGTAGCAGCAATAGTAGTAGTAGTGGCAGTAGTACTACAAGTAGTAGTAACAAGTATTGCAGTAGCCGTAGTTGCAACAGTTATTATAGTAGCAGATGTATTAGTAGCATTGGCAGTAAGAGCAATAGCAGTTTTTGCAATAGTAGAAGTAGTAGCAGAAGTAGCAATAGTAGAAGTAGTAGTAGCAGTAGCAATAGTCATAGTAGCAGTTGCATTAGGAGTTGTAGCAGTTGGAGTAGTAGTACTAGTAGTAGTAGTACCATAGTAGTAGTATTAGTAGAGGTAGTAGTAGCAGCAGTGATAGTAGTAGTAATAGCAGAAGTAGCATTAGTAGCGTTAGTAGGAGTAACAACATTAGTAGCAGCAGCAGCAGCAGTAGTAGTAGTAGTAGAAGTAGTGGTTTTAGTAGTAGTAAAAGTTGTAGTAGCAGTAGCAGTAATAGTAGTATTAGTAGTAGTAGTAGTAGTAGTTGCAGTTCTAGTACTAATAGTTGCAATAGTCATAGTAGTAGTAGTAGTAGTAGTAGTAGTAGTAGTAGTAGTAGTAGTTGTAGTAGTAGTAGTAGTAGTAGTAGTACTAGTAGGACTACTAGCAGTAGTAGTCATAGTAGTAGTAATAGTAGTAGTAGTAGTAGCAGTACTAGTAGTAGTAGTTACAGTAGTTATACTAGTACTTGCCATAGCGGGTGTAATAGAAGTAGTAGTTGTTGTAATAGCCATAGTAGTAGTAGTAGCAGGAGTAGTAGTTGTGCTTGTTGTTGTAATAGTAGTAGTAGCAATAGCAGTAGCAGAAGTAGTAGTAGTATTAGTAGTTGTAGTAGCAGTAGTAGAAGTTGCAGTAGTAGTAGTAAGAGAGGAAATAGTACTCGTAAGTAGTCGTAGTAGAAGTAATAGTTATTATAGTAGTAGGCGGAAAAGTAGTAGCAGTAGTAGTATTAGAAGTTGTAGTAGTAGTAGTAGCAGTAGTTGTAATAGTAGTATTATTAGAGGTAGTAGTACTAGTAGTACTAGCAGTTGCGGTAGTCATAATAATTGTAGTAGTAGTAGCAGCAATAGTTGTAGAATTAGTATTCATGCTAGTAGTAGTAGCAGGAGTAGTAGTAGTAATAGAAGTTGTAGCAGTAGTAGCAGCAGCAGTAGTCGTTGGGGGAGTAGTAGTAGCAGTAGCAGCAGAAGTTGTTGTATTAGAGGTAGTAGTAGTAGTAGTAGTAGTAGCAATTGTAATCATCATAGTAATAGTAGCTGTAGTAGTAGCAGTAGTTGTAGTAGTAGTATTATTAGAGGTAGTAGTTGTAGTAGCAGTATTATTAGAGGTAGTAGTACTAGTAGTAGCAATAGTGCATTAATCATAATAATTGTAGTAGTGGTAGTAGCAATAGTTGTAGAATTAGTAGTAGCAAAAGTAGTAGTAGTAGAAGTAGTAGTAGTAGTAGTAGTAGTAGCTGAAGTCGTTGTATTAGAGGTAGTAGTAATAGTAGTAGCATCAGTTGTAGTAGTCGTAGTAATAGTAGCAGTAGTAGTGCCGGTCGTGGTAGATTTAGTTGTCTTAGTAGTAGTAGCAGTAGGAGTTGTAGTAGTAGAAGTAGTAGTAGTAGCAGCACTAATAGTAGAAGTAGTATTTGTAGTTACACAAGTAGCAGTTGTAGTGATAGTAGTCATAGTAGTAGTAGTAGTAGCAGCAGCTACAGCATCAGTAGTAGTAGCAACACAGTAGTAGTAGATGTAGTAGTAATAAGACTAGTTGTAGTAGCAGTAGTATTAGTAGTAGTAGTATTAGTAGAAGTAGTCATAGTCATAGTAGTAGTAGTAGTCCTGTAAATAGTAGTAGTAGTAGTAGTAGCAACAGCAGTAGCAGTAGTAGTAGCAATAGTAGTAACAGATGTAGTAGTTGTAGTAGTAGTGGTAGTCGCAATAGAAGTAGTTGTAGCAGGAGTCGTAGTAGTCAGAGAAGGAGTAGTAGTTGTTATTGTGGGAAAAGTAGTAGTAGTGGTTGTTGTTGTAGTAATTGTAGTTGTCATAGTAGTAGTAGTCGTAGTTGCAGTAGTAATAGTATTACTAGCAGTATTAGTAATAGTAGTAGTATAGTAGTAGTAGTAGTAGCAGTAGTAGCAGAAGTAGTAGTTGTAGTAGTGCAGTAGTAGTAGAAGTAGTGGTAGTAGTCGTAGTAGTAGTCATAGTAGTAGTCATAGTTGTTGTATATGCAACAGTAGTAATAGTAGGAGTAGTAGCAGTAGTAGCAGAAGCAGTTGTACTAATATTAGTAGATGTGGAAGTAATAACAATAGTACCAGTAGTAGTAGAAGTGGTAGTTGCAGCAGAAATAGTAGAAGTAGTAGCAGTATAGTTGCAATAGTAGTAGTAGCAGTAGTAGAAATAGTAGTAGTAGTAGCAGTAGTAGAAATAGTAGTAGTAGTAGCAGTAGTAGAAATAGTAGTAGTAGGAGTAGTGTCACTAGCGATAGCTATAGTAGTCATAGTACTACTAGGAGGAGTAGTAGTAGTTGTAGTAGTGGAAGTAGTAGTAGTTGTAGTAGTAGTTGGAATAGCATTGCATATAGCGACCCAAGTAATAGCAGTGGTAGCAGAAATAATAGAAGTAGTAGTGTAGGAATAGTAGTAGTACTAATAGCTGCAGCTGTATTAAGAGTAGTAGTAGTAGTAATAGTAGTAGTTGGAGCACTAGTTACTTTAGAAGTATAGTAGTAGGAGTTGCAACCACAAAAGTAGTTGTTGTAGTAGTAGTAAAAGTAGTAGTAGTTGTTGTTGTTGTTGCAATAGTAGTATTAGTAGTAGTAGTTGTTGTTGTTGTAGTAATAGGAGTAGTAGTAGTAGTAGTTGTTGTTGTTGTTGTAGTAGTAGTAGTAGTAGTAATTGTAGTAGTACGAGTTGCAGTTGTTGGAGGAGGGGTAGTAGCAGTATAAGTAGTTGTACAGAAATAGTAGTAGTAGTTGCAGTAGTAGAAATAGTAGTAGTAGTAGCAGTAGTAGAAATAGTAGTAGTAGGAGTAGTGTCACTAGCGATAGCTATAGTAGTCATAGTACTACTAGGAGTAGTAGTAGTTGTAGTAGTGGAAGTAGTAGTAGTTGTAGTAGTAGTTGGAGTAGCATTGCATATAGCACCCAAGTAATAGCAGTGGTAGCAGAAATAATAGAAGAAGTAGTAGTAGTAGTAATAGTAGTAGTTGGAGCACTAGTTACTTTAGAAGTATAGTAGTAGGAGTTGCAACCACAAAAGTAGTTATAGTAGTAGTAGTAAAAGTAGTAGTTGTTGTTGTTGTTGTTGTTGTTGCAGTAGTAGTATTAGTAGTAGTAGTTGTTGTTGTAGTAGTAATAGGAGTAGTAGTAGTAGTAGTAGTAGTAGTTGTTGTAGTTGTAGTAGTAGTAGTAATTGTAGTAGTACGAGTTGCAGTTGTTGGAGGAGGGGTAGTAGCAGTACAAGTAGTTGTACTAGCAGTAGAAGTTGGGGTAGGAGTAGTAGCGGGATTAGTAGTAGTAGGGTTAGTGTTAGTAGTAGTAGTACTTGCAGTACGAGTAGTAGTTGTAGCAATTGCACTAGTAGTAGTAGTAGTAGTAGTAGTAGTAGTAGTAGTAGTGGTAGTTGCAGTACATGCAGTCGTAGTAGTAGTACTAGTAGTAGTAATAGCAGTTGTAGTGGTGGTAGTAGTAGTAGTAATAGTAGCAGAAGTAGTAGTAGTAGTAATTGAAGTAATAGTAGTAGTAGTAGCCGGAGCTGCAGCAGCAACAATAGTGGTAGCAGTAATAGAAGTAGTAGAAGTCATAGTAGTAGTCGCAGTAGTAGTAGAAGTCGAGGTTGTCGTTACAGTAGTATTTGTTGTAGTAGCAGGGGGAGTAGTAGTACTAGTAGGGTTAGTGTTAGTTGTAGTAGTACTTGTGGTAGGAGTCGTAATTGTAACAATTGCACTAGTAGTCGAAGTAGTAGTAGTAGAAGTAGTAGTAGTAATTGTAGTAGTAGTAGTAGTTGGAGGAGGAGGACGAGTAGCAGCTGCAACAATAGTAGTAGTAGTAATAGTAGTAGTAGAAGTTGCAACAATAGCTGTAGTAGTAGTAGAAGTTAGGGTAGTTGTAATAGTTGTAATACTAGTAGTTGTTGTTGTCCGAGTAGTACTAGGAGTAGTTGTAGAAGTACTATTATTATTAGTAGTAGTAGTAATAGTCATAGTTTTCAGGGAGTAGTTGTTGCAGTAAGAGTTGTCATAATAGTAGTAATAGTTATAGTAGTAGTAGTAGTAGTTGGAATAGTAGTCGTAAAAGTCGTAGGATTGATAGGGGTAGTAGTAGTAGTAGGAGTAGTAGAAGTAGTAGTAGCAGCAGTAGTAGAAGTAGTATAAGTGTATGTATTAGTAGTAGTTGTTGTTGTAGTAGTAGTAGT
>RXID01001118.1:0-2500 GCA_005019695.1 Trichopus zeylanicus subsp. travancoricus | reverse complement strand
GTCATAGTAGCAGTAGTAGGAGTAGGAGTAGGGGAAGTTGGAGTAGTGGCAGGAGGAGGAGTAGGAGTAGTAGTAGTATTTGTTATTGTTGTTGTTGTAGAAGAAGAAGTACTAGTTGTTGTAGTAGTAGTATTAGTTGTAGTATTTGTAGTATTAGTAGTAGTATGAGTAGTAATAGTAGAAGTAGTATTAGTAGCATTAGTAGTAGTATTAGTAGTTGTGTAGTATTAGTAGTAGTACGCGTCGGAGTGACGTATCGTAATTGGCGCAGTGGTGGTAGTCATCGTAGTCGGCGTGTTGTCGCAATCGGAGTTGGAGTAGGCGTAGCAGCAGTTTGGGACCTCGTCATAGACGATCGTCGTAGTACGCAGTAGCGCAATAGTAGCATTTGTATAGCATAGCAGTAGTACATTGTAGTCGTAAGTGAGTGACCAATAGGGTAGTAGTGGTAATAGTAGTAATAGTAGTAATAGTTGTAGAAATACAGTATAGAAGTAATAGCAGTTGTAGCAGGAGTGGTAGTAGTTGCAATAGTTGTAGTTGTTGCAGCAGTAGTAGGAGTAGGAGTTGGAGTAGGAGTGGCAGTCTGAGTTGTAGTAGTAGTAGTTGGAGTAGTAGGAGTAGACATAGAAGTGGTAGCAACAGCTACAGTAATAGCAGAACTAATAGTAGTAGAAGGAGGAGGAGGAGTAGTAGTAGCAGTAGTTGTAGTTGTAGAAGGGGTAGTAGCAGTTATAGTAGAAGCAATAGTACTAGTAATAACAGATGTAATACCAGTTGTAGGAGTAGTAGTTGTTGTACTAGTAGAAGTACTTGTAGCAATAATAGTAGTAATATTAGTAGTAGTAGTAGTCATAGTAGTGGTGCTAGTAGTAACGGATATAGTAGTAGTAGTTGTAGTAGCAACAGTCGTAGTAGTAGTAGTTGTTGTTGTAGTAGTAGTAGCAGCAGGAGTAGTTGTAGTAGTAGTAATAGTAGCAGTAGTAGCTATTGTAATAGGAGCAGCAGGAGTAGTAGTAGTTGTTGTAGTAGTAGTAGATGCAGTAGCAGTAGTGGTAGTTGTAGTTGTAGACGTAGTAGGGGGTGGAGTCGTAGAAGTTGTAGTAGTAGGAGTTGCAGCCGCAACATTAGCAGCAGTAGCAGTTGTTATGGTAGTACTTGTCGTATCAGTACTAGTAATAGTAGCAGTAGTAATAGCAGCAGCAGTAGTAGTAGTAGTAGTAATAGCAGCAGTAGGAATAGCAATAGTCGTTGTTGTAGTAGTAGTAGTACTGGTAGTAGGAATAGTATTAATAGTAATAGTAGTAGTAGTAGTAGTAGTAGCAGTAGCCGCAGCAGTGGTCATAGAAGTCATTGTAGTTGCATTAGCGTTGTAATAGTAGTAGTAGAAGAAGTAGTAGAGTAGTAGTAGTATTCGTAGGAGTAGTAGTCACAGTTGCAGCAACAGGAGTAGCAGCAGCAGTAGTAGTAGTGATAATAATTGTAGTGATAGCAGTAGTTAGCCAAGTAGTACTAAGGCAAGTAGTTGTAGCATTAGTTGTGGTAGTACGAGTAGGAGCAGACATAGCAGCTACCGTAGCAACAGTAGCAGTAGTAGAAGTTGTAGTTGTAGCAGTAGAAACAACAGCATTAGGAGTAGCTATAGTAGCAGTAGTAGTACTAGTAGTTGCTGGAGTAGGAATAGGTGTAGTAGTAATAATAGTAGTAGTAGTAGTAGAAGTGGTAGTAGTAGTAGTAGCAGGAGTAGGAGAAGTGGTAGTAGTAGGCGTAGTAGCAGCAGTAGTAGTAGCACAAGTAGTTGCAGGATTAGTAGTAGTAATTCTGCTATCACTACTACTACTACTACTACTACTACTACTACTACTACTATTGCTACTACTACCACTCCTACTACTACTACTGCTGCTACTACTGCTACTAATACTACTTCTACCACTACTATAATAACTAGTACTACTATTGCTACTACGGCTACTGCTGCTACTACTGCTACTAATACTACTTCTACCACTACTATAATAACTACTACTATTACTGCTACGGCTACTGCTGTTGCTGCTACTACTACCACTACTATTGCTACTATTGCTGCTGCTTCTATAACTTCTACTACTACTACTTTTGCTAGTACTACTACTACTACTACAACAACAACTACTACTTCTACAATTATTACTACTACTACCAGTACTACTACTACAACTGCTATACCAACTAATACTACTACAATTACTGCTACTGCGACTATTACTACAACTACTACTAGTACTGATGCTACTACTACAACTACAACTGCTACTACTACTATGAGTAATACTCTTCCTGCTCCTACTAGTACTAGTTCAACTACGACTACTACTAATACAACTATTACTACTACTACTAGGACTACTAGTACCACTACTACTACAACTGCTACTCCTACAACAACTGTTACTACTACTACTACTACCACAACAACCACAACTACTACTACTCCTGCTACTACTACTACTATGAC
>RXID01001111.1:43669-58649 GCA_005019695.1 Trichopus zeylanicus subsp. travancoricus | reverse complement strand
CTCCTACTACTACCACTACCTCTACTACTACTATTACAACTAATACTACTACTACTTCTGCTACTGCTTCTACTACTACAACTACTACAGCTCCTACTAGGGCAGTAGCCACTACATCTACTGCTACTACTACTACCACTACTACTTTTAATATTATTATTGTTACGTCTAATACTACAACTACTCCAATTACTACTAATACTACCATTGCCAATACCTCGATTACTACTACTACGACTACTGCATTTGTTGTAGTTACTACAATGACTACTGCTAGTACTATCACTACTCCAACTACTACGACTCCTACAACTACTCTTACTCCTATGCCTACTCCTACTATAGCTACTACTACTACTACTAATACTACTACTACTACTAATACTGCTACTACTACTACAACAACAACAACAATAACAACTACTACTACTACTACTCCTCCTACTCCTGCCCCTACTACTACGATTGCTACTCCTACTCCTACCCTTACTACTATGACTTCATCTACTACTACTTCTACTACAATGACTACTACTTCTACTACTAATACAACAACTGCTACTACTACTACTTCTACTTCTATCACGATTACAATGGCTAGTTCTGCTACTATTATTACTAATTCAGTTACTACTACAACTAGTACTACTACTATAATTACAACTACTACTACAACTAATACTACTATTAATACTACTACTATTTTTGCTGCTGCTACTATTACTACTATTACCACTACTACTACAGTTGCAACTACTATTACTAGTATAGCCTCTACTGCTACTTCCACCATTACTACTACTAATACTCGTACTCATTCTACTACTACTACTATTGCTGCTACTACAGCTACTTCTACTACATCTAACACTATTATTTCTATGACTCCTACTACTGCTACAACTACTAATCCTACTACTACTATTGCTACAGCTACTACTACAGCAACAGCTGCTACTACTGCTACTGCTCCTACTATTGTTACTTCTACTACTACTAATCAAGTATTGTTGCCACTATGGTTGCTACTACTATGACCACCGCTTTTACTACTACTACTGCTTCTACTACTACTTCTACTGCTACTTCTTCTACTACTGCTTCTTCTGCTGCTGCTGCTACTGCTACTACTGACACTACAACTTCTACTACTACTTTTCCTACTACTACTTGAGCTACCACTACTATTACTGGTGTTGCCACTATAACTACTACTTTTAGCACTGTGGCCACAAACTACTACTACTACTAGAACAACAACAACAACAACAACAACCACAACAACTACTATTACTATAGCTAGTACTACTACTCGTACTTTTACTACTACTACTACCATTACTGCTGCTACTACCACTACTCCTACTATTACTACTATTGCTACTATAACTACTAAGGCTTCTACTACAACTAGTACTTATATTAGTACAATAACTACGACTACTGCTACCACTTCTACTTCTACTACTACGACTACTAGTTCTACTACTATTACTATTGTGACTTCTGCTACTACTCATACAATTACAACTACTACTGGTACTACTGCTACTACTACTGCTGCTACTACTAGTACTTCTAGAACTACTACTACTACTACTACTACTACTACTGCAACTACTACTACCACTATTACAACTATTACTACTTTTATTACTATTCTTACTACAACTACTACTACTGCACCTACTGCTACTACTTACTACAACAACTACTACTGCACCTACCTCCTACTACTTCTGCAACTACTACCTTAACTACTATTGGTACTACTTCTACTACTACTTATACTACTACTACAACTACTACTGTTGTAATTGGTACTATTGCTACTACTATTGCTAGTACTACTGCTAATGTCGCTACCACTACTACTACTGTACTAGTACTGTAACTGCTACTGCTACTACTACAACTTCCATTACCATGGCAATTGCTACTACTACTACAATAACTACTACTAGTACTACTGCTGCTGCTGCTGCTACTATGACTCCTCCTCCTCCTCCTACTACTGCTACAACTACTGTAACTTTTACTACTAGTATTACTATCACTACTGCAACTACTTATACTACAACTGCGACTACTACAATAGCTACAACTATTACCTCAACTATGGTTGCTACTGCTACTGCACTACTACTACTACTACTACAACTACCTCTGAGATTACTACTTTTGCTACTTCTACTGCCACCAATACTACTGTTGCTACTACTACTCCTACTACTTCTGCTACAACTACTTTTATTACTACTACTAGTAGTACTACTTCTACTACTTTCACGACTACTACAACAACAACTACTACTGTTGCTACTATTATTAATGGTACTATTGCTACTACTACCACCACCACCACCACCACTACTTCTATTACTACTACAAGTACTATCAGTACTTCTGCAACTACTACTATAACCACCATAGCTACTATTAACACTACTAATACTACTACAAGAATGATTATTACTAACACTGCTTCTACTGTTAATACTACTGCTACTACTATTGCTACTACTACTGGGACTACTACTACTACTACTGCGACAACTACTCCTACTACTACAACCACTACTGCAATAATAGTTACTACTATTACTACTACCACTACTACTATTACTACTATTATCGCTATTACTACAATTTCTACTATGCCTACTTTGACTATTGCAATTGTTACTTCTCCTAATACCTCACATACTCATATTCGTAGCGCTACTACTACTGCTACACATACAACTACTACTACACTAACTCATACTACTACTCCTACTCCAACTCCTACTACTACTACTATGACAACTACAACAACTGCTACTATTTCTACTTCTACTACTACTATTACTTGTATAATTACTACCACTGCTATTATTACAGCTACTACTTCTACTACTACTACTGCTACTACTACAACTATTACATCTCTTACTAGTATAACTACTATGACTACTATTACCACTGCAACTATTACTACTCCTATTACTACTACTACTACTTCTACTCCTACTCGAGATCCAGCGCCAACAACTACTACTCTGACTCATATGTCTGCTACTGCTGCTTTGACTCCTACTAGTACTACTACTACCACTACCACTACTACTACTATGGCTGTAGCTACTACAACTATTATTGCTGCTGTTGCTTCTACTATAGCTATTACAACTACTACTAATAATGCTACTACTACTGCTACTGCTGCTACTTCTATTACAACTTCTATTGTAACTACTACTAATAATGCTACTACTTCTACTACTAATACTACTACTCCTACTCCTTCTTTTTCCACTACTACTATAACTACTCCTACTACAACTTCTATAACAACTTCCACTACTACTACACTTCCTCCAAGTCCTACTGATACTTCTAATCCAACTAATACTACTAATAATCCTATAACTACTACACCTACTGCTACTAATCCTACTCCTACTCCTACTCGTATTGTTCCTCCTCCTCCTCCAACTACTACAACTGCTGCTGCTGCTACAACTACTACTACTACTAATGCCACTGCTACACCTAATACTGCTGCTGCTACTACTACTACCATTCCTACTAAAAACTACAAAATTCTCCTACAATTACTACTATTACTGCTACTGCTACACCTGCACTGCTACTTACGCTGCTACTACTGCGACTACTACTCTACTACTACTACTACTACTACTACTACTACTACTACTACTACTACTACTACTACTACTACTACTACTACTACTACTACTACTACTGCGACTACTACAACAACAACAACAACTACTACTACTACTACTACTACTGCTACTACTACTACTACTACTACTACGACTACTACTACTACTACCACCACCATTCCTATTACCTACAATAACTTCCACCTCCAACTACTACTTCTATTGCTATTGCTACAACTACTACCAATGCTACTACCGCTGCTACTCCTACTACTATAACTATTACTACTACTATTACTACCATTCCTACTACAACTTCCACTCCTAATACAACTACTACAATTAAAATTGTTACCACTACAACAATTCCTACTACTACTTCTGCTACCCATACTACCATTGCTACTACAACTACTACTACTCTTGCTACTACCATTGCGACTACTACTACTACGACTCCTACTACTACTACTACAAGAACTACTGCTACTCCTATGACTATTTCTACTCCTAATACTCCTACTACTACTTCTACTACTACGAATATTGCTACTACTACTCCTAATACTACTACAACTACTACTACTACCACCACCACCACCACCACCAGTACTACTTCAATTACTAGTAATTCTACTACTATAATCACAACTTTAATAACTACTGCTACTGTTGCCACTATTACCACTACGACTACTACTATTACTACTGCTACTACTTCCACTACTACAACTCTACTGCTAGTAATGCACCTAATACTACTACTAATGTTGCTGCTGTTGTTGCTACTAATACTTTTACTCCTACAACAACTGCTACTACTACTACAACTACAACAACAACTATAACAACAACAACTACCACTCCTCCTACTACTACTACATTAACTACTACTACTACTACAACAACAACAATAACAACTACTACTACTTCAACTACTACTACTACAATAACTCCTAGTTCTACTGCTGCTACAACTTCTCCTATTACTAGTACTACTTCTACTACTACTATTATGACTATAACTACTACTACTCCTTTTGCTGCTGTTGCTGCTACTATTGCTACTGCTGCCGCTTTTGTTGTTGTTGCTACTATTACTACTACTCCTACTACTACTACCACTACTAGTAATACTGCTACTACTATAGCTACTGCTGTTGCTACAACTATTACTGCTTCCTTGCTACTACATTTACTATAGCTAGTACTAGTACTACTCCTTCAACTAATACTATTACTACTACTACTACTATGGCTACTACTACTATAACTCCTATTGCTACTTAGCTACTACAATAATAACTACTGCTACTATATTATAACTAATGTTGCTATAAGTTTTATTGCTACTGCTGCTATTGCTAGCTCTACTGCAACTCATACTACTACTACTACCACTACTACTACTAATACTACTACTACTACTGTTATTATTGCTGCTACTACTGTAGAAGTAGAAGTAGTAGCAGTAGTTGCAGTAGTACTACTTGTAGTAGTAGTTGTTATTATTGTGGTATTAGTAGTAGTAGAAATAGTAGTAGTTATAGTAGTAGGAGTTGATGTTCTAGTTGTACTCAAAATAGTAGTAGTTGTTGTTGTCATAGAAGGAGTAGGAGTTGGTGTAGGCATACTAGTAGTAGTAGTAGTAGTGTAGTAATAGTAGCAATAGTAGTAGTAGTAGAGGTAGTAGTAGAAGTAGTACTTGTAGTAGAAGCAAAAGTAGTAGTAGTAGTAGTAGTAGTAGTAGTAGTAGAAGTAGTAGTAGTAATAGTAGTAGTTATAGTTGTTGTTGCAATAGCAGCAACAATAGTAGTAGTAGGGGTGGTAGTAGTAGCAGCAGTAGTAGTTATAGTAGTAGTAGAAGTAGTAGCTATAGTAGTAGTAGTAGTAGGAGTAGTAGAAGTAGCCATCAGAGTAGTCATAGTAGTAGAAGTCGTAGCAGGAGTAGTAGTATTATCAGTAGTTGACTTAGTAGTAGTGAACCATAGTAAGTAGTAGTAGTAGTGCAAGAGTAGTAGTGGTAGTAGTAGGAGAAGTTTTAGTAGATGTATTATTTCTAGTAACAGTAGTAGTTGTAGGAGAAGTAGTGGTAGTAGTAGTAGTAGTTGCAGAAGAAGTGAAGTACTAGTAACAGTAGTAGTAGTAGAGGTAGTAGTAGACGTTGTGTTGTAGTAGTAGAAGTAGTTGTTATAGTAGTTGTAGTAGTATTAGTAGTAGTAGTAGTAGTAGTGGTAGTAGTAGTAGTAGCAGTAGTAGTAGTTATGGTAGTAGTATGAGGAGTAGTAGTTGTAGTAATGGTTGTTGCTATAGCATCAGTAGCAGTAGTAGTACTTGTGGTAGTAGTCGTAGTAGTAGTAGTTGTTGTTGTAGTAGAGGTAGTAGCTATAGTAGCAGTAGAAGTAGTAGCAGCAGTAGTAGCAGTAGATGCTGTTGTTGTATTAGTAGTAGTAGGAGGAGGAGGAGTAGTAGTAGTAGGAGGGGAAGTTTTAGTAGTTGTAGTAGTAGCGATGGTAGTAGTAGTTGTAGTAGTAATAGTAGTCGTAGGAGTAATAAGAGTTGTTGTAGCAGTAGTAGTAGAAATTGTAAAAGCCATTGCTGTAGTAGTAGTTGTAGTAGTAGTAATATTTGTAGTAGTATTAGTAGATGTTGTTGTAGGACTAGTAGTAGTTGCAGCAGCAGTAGTAGTAGTAGCTATAGTAGTAGTAGCAGTAGTAGTTATAGTAGTACTAGTAGTAGTAGCAGCAGTAGTACTAGTTGCAGTACTAGCAGCAACAACAGCAACATTAGTAGTAGTGGTTGTAGTAGCAATTGTATTAGAAGTAATAATAGTGGTAGTAGTAGCTACATCAGTAGCAATAGTAGTTGTGGTAGCCGCAGCAGTAGTAGGGGTAATAGTAACAGCAGCAGCAGTAGTAGCAGCAGCAACGACCACAATAGTAGCTGTCAGAGTAGCAGCAGTAGTAGTAGCAAAAGTAGAAGTTGTTATAGTAGTAGTAGCAGTAGTAGCAGCAGTAGGAGTAGCAGTGTTAGCAGTAGTAGTAGTTGTTGTAGTAGTAGTAGTAGTATTAGTAGTAGTAGGAGGAGGAGAAAGAGGAGTCACGGTAGTAGTAGTAGTATTAGCAATAGTGGCAATAAAAGTATTTGCAGTAGTTACTGTACCAGTAGTAGTGGCAGTAGCAGCAGTAGTAGTTATAGTAGAAATACTATTAGAAGTAGAAGGAACAGTAGTGGTAGTAGAAGTAGTGGTAGTATCAGTAGTAGTAGTAGTAGGATAAGTTGTAAGAGTGGTAGTAGTAGAAGTAGCAGCAGCAATAATACTACTACAAGTAGTAATAGTAGTGGTGGTGGTAGTAGTAGTAGTAGAAGCAGCAACAGCAGCAATAGTAGTAGTATTAGTGGTAGTAGTAGTTGTAATATCAGCTGCATTAGTGGTAGAAGTAGCAGTAGTAGTAGAAGTAGTATTTGTAACATTAGTGGTAGAAGTAGCAGTAGTAGGAGCAGCATTAGTGGCAGAAGTAGCAGTAGTAGTAGCAATAGTAGTAGCAGTAGTTGTAGTAGTAGCAGTAGTAGTTGAAGCAGTGGTAGTAGTAGCAGTTGTAGTAGTAGTAGTAGTAGCAGTAGTTGCAGCAGTAGTAGTAGCTATAGTAGTATGAGTAGTAGCAGGAGCAGTAGTAGTGGTAGTAGTAGGGGTAGTAGTAGCAGTAGCAACAACAGCAGTAGTAGTAGTAGTCATAGTAGTAGTTGTCTAAGTAGTAGTGGTAGTGGTAATAGCAGTTGTAGTTGTAGTAGTACTCATTATAGTAGTAGCAGGAGTTGTGGAAGTAGCAGCAGTAGTTGTTATTGTTGAAATTGTAGCAATAGTAGTATCAATAGTAGTAGTTGTAGCATCCACAATAGCAGCAGCAGTAGTTGCAGCAGCAGTAGTAGCAGTAGTGGTAGTAGTAGTAGATGTAGTAGCAGTTGTAGCAGCAGTAGTAGTGGTAGTAGTATTAGTAGTAGTAGTAGTAGTAGTTGAAGTAGAACAATAGTAGAAGTAATGCCCGTTGTAGCAGTAGCAGCAGTTGTCGAAGTTGTAATGGTAGTATTAGCAGTAGTAGAAGTTGTAGTAGCAGTAGAGACAATAGTACTACTAGTAGTAGAAATTGTATTAATATCAGTTGAAGTAGTAGCAATAGTAGAAGTTATTATCGTAGCTGAAGTATTAGTAGCAATAGTAGTAAGAGCAACAATAGTTGTAACGATAGTAGAAGTATTTTCGACAATAGCAGTAGTAGCAGTAGTTGTAGTAGTTGCAATAGTAGTGGTAGTAGTAATCATAGTAGTTGTAGTAGCAGGATTTGTATTAGTAGTAGTCATAGTAGTACTAGTAGCTATAGAAGTAGTAGTGGTAGTAGTAGTAGTATTAGTCATAGTATTAGCAGTAGTAGTAGTATTGGTATCATTAGTACTAGCAATGGCTATAGTAGTAGAAGTAGTAGGAGTAGCAGAAGTAGTAGCAGTAGTAGCAGTAGTTGCTGTAGTGGCAGTAGTAGAAGTAGTAGTAGTAGTAATTGTCCTACTAGTAGTAGTAGTTGGAATAGTAGTAGTAGTTGTTGTTATAGTAGAAGTAGTAGCAGTATTAGTAGTAGTAGAAGTACAAGTAGCAGCGATAGCAGTAGCAGAAGTACTATTAGTAAAAGTAGTTGTAGCAATACTTATTGTAATATGAGTAATAGTAGTAGTAGCAGTAGTGGTATTAGTTGTAATAGGTATTGTAATATGAGCAATAATAGTAGTAGTAGTAGTAGTAGCAACAGTAGTAGTTGTAGTATTAGTAGCAGTAGTAGTTGCACTAGTAGTAGTATTCGTAGTTTGGTATTAGTCGTAGTAGAAGTAGCAGTTATAGTAGTAGCAGCAGCACTAATAGTAGTCATGGAAGAAGTTGACGTTGTTTTCGCAGTAGTACTCATCGTAATAGTAGTAGTGGTCAATGCAGTAGTAGTAGTTGTAGTAGTTGTATTTACAACAACAGTAGTGGTAGCCATAGCAGCAGTAGTATCAGTAGTAGGTGTAGTGGTAGCAGTAGTAGAAATAGTAGTAGTGGTCGTTGTAGTAGTAGTAGTAGTAGTTGTTTCAATAGAAACAACAGTAGTATTAGCAGTAGCAGGAGTAGTAGTGGCGGTGGTAGAAATAGTAGTAGTAGCAAAAGTAGTAGCAGTAGTAGTTGCAATAGTAATAGTAGCAGTAGTAGTAGAAATAGTATTAGTTGTAGCAGTAGTAGCCGAACTACTAGTTGTAGTAGTAGTAGGAGTAGTAGTAGTAGTAGGATAGGTAGTAGAAGTAATAGTAGTAGAGGAAGCAGCAACAATAGCAGTAGTAGCAGTTGTGGTAGTAGTAATAGTAGCAGTAGAAGTAGCAGCAGTAGCAATAGTAGTAGTAGTATTAGTAGTAGTAGTAGTAGTAGTAGTATTAGTAGCATTAGTGGTAGAAGTAGTAGTAGTATTAGTAGTAGTAGTAGTAGTAGTAGTAGCAGTCGCAGCAGTAGCAGTAGTAGTAGCAGTAGTAGTAGTAGCATTAGTAGTAGTGATAGCAGTGGTAGTAGTAGTTATCGTACCAACAGCAACAACAGCATTAGTTGTTGTACTATTAGTAGTTGTAGTAGCAGCAGGAGTAGTAGTAGCGATTTTAGTAGCAGCAGTAGTAGTAGTTGGAGTTGTATTGTCAAAAATATTAATAGCAATAGCAGCAATTGCAGTAGAAGCAGTTGTAGTAGTAGTAGTTATTGTAGTAGTAGTTGTAGGAGCAGTAGTAGCAATAGTAAAATAAATATTTGTAGTAGTAGTAGGAGTAGCAGTAGTATTAGTCGTGCTTGTAGTAGTAGTACTAGTTATTGTAGTAGTAGCCTCAGTAATAGTAGTAGTAGCAGCAGTAGTAATAGTAGTAGTGATAGTAGTTGTAGCAGCAGTAGTAGAAGTAGTACTACTTGTAGTACTAGTAGTAGTACCCTCAGTAGTTGTAGCAATAGTAGTAGTAGTACAGGTAGTAGTAATAGTAGAAGTAGTAGGAACAGCCATAGAAATAGTTGTAGTAGCAGCAACTGAAGTACTAGTAGTAGTAGTAGTGGCAACAGTAATATTTATTGTGCTAGTAGTAGTAATAGTAGTAGTAGTCATAGTAGTAGTCGTAGCAATAATATTAGTAGTTGATGTTGTAGTCGTAGTAGTAGTAGTAGTAACAGCAGTAGTAGTAGTAGAAGTAATAGTAGTAGTAGTAGAAGTAGTAGTAGTAGCAATAGCAGCAGTAGCAGTGTGAGCTGTTGTAGTAGTATTAGTAGTAGTAGTAGCCATTGTAGTAGTTGTAGCAGCTGTAGAAGTAGTAATAGCAGTAGCAGCAGTAGTAGTTGCAGTAGTAGTAATAGTTTTAGCGGCAATATACTTGTAGCAATGGCAGTTGTAGTGATAATAGTAGTTGTAGCAGAAGTAGTAATAGTTTTAGCAGTACTTGTGGTATTGTTAATAGTAATAGTTGTATTAGTTGTAGGAGTAGTAGTAACAGTATAAGTAGTAGTTGCACTTATAGTAGCAGTAGTTGCGGTAGTAGCAGTAGTAGCAGGGGTAGTAGTAGTAGTAATCATAGTAGTAGTTGTCGTAGTAGTAGTTGTAGCTATAGTAGTAGTAGTAGTAGTTGTAGTAGTAGTAGTTGTTATAGTAGTAGGAGTAGTAGAAGTTTCGGTATCAGTAGTAGTAGTAGTAGTAGTAGTAGTAGTAGGAGTAGTAGTAGTAGGAGTAGTAGCAGTAGCAGTAGGGGTAGTAGAAGTAATAGTGGTAGTATTAGTAGTAGTAGAAGAAGTAGTAGTGGCAGTAGTAGTAGTAGTAGCTATAAAAGTAGTTGCAATAGTAGTAGTAGTAGTAGTAGTAGTAGTTGTAGTAATAGTAGTAGTAGTAACAGTAATATTAGTCGTAGCGGTAGTAGAAGTAGTAGAGTAGTTGGAGGAGTAGGAGTAGTCGCAATATTAGCAGTTGTGGTAGGAGAATTTGTAGTAATTGTAGTAGTAGTAGTAGTAATAGTCAAAGTAGTAGGAGTAGTAGTAGTAGCAGTAGGAGTTGTGGCAGTAGTCGTAGAAGTAGTAGTAGTATTAGTAGTTGTAATAGTAGCAGTAGGAGTAGTATTAGTTCGAGTAGAAGCAGTAGTAGTGGTAGCATTAGAAGTAATTGTAGTAGTAGTAGCAGTAGTAGTAATCGTTGGAGTAGTAGTAGCAGTAGTACCAGTAGAAGCAGTAATAGTATTGGTAGTAGTAATAGTAGTAGTAGCAGTTGGAGTAGAAGTAATAGTAGAAGTAGTAGTTGTTGTTGAAGCGGTAGTAGGACTAGTAGTTGTAGAACTAGTTGTAGTAGTAGTAGAAGTAGCAGTTGTAGTAGTAGTAGTTGCAGTACTAGTAGTAGGACTAGTAATTGTTGTAGTAGTAATTTTAGCAGTTGTAGTAGTAGTAGGAGCAGTTGTAGCAGTATAAGTTGGAGTAGGAGTAGTAGAAGCATTAGTAGTAGTAGTAGTAGAGTAGTAGAGTAGGAGCAGGAGTAGGAGTAGTAGCAGTATTAGTTGTTGTGGTAGGAGAATTTGTAGTAATTGTAGTAGTAGTAGTAATTGTCATAGTAGTAGGAGTAGTTGCTGTAGGAGTAGGAGTTGTGGTAGTAATCGTAGTAGTAGTAGTCGTATTCGCAGTAGTAATAGTAGAAGTAGGAGTAGTAGTAGTTGAAGCAGCAACAATAGTACTAGTATTAGTAGTGGTAATAGTAGTAGTTGTAGGAGTAGTTGTAATTCTAGCAGTAGTATTTGTAATAGTAGTGTAGTACTAGCAGTAGTGGCTGTAGTAGTAGTAGTCATAGTAGTAGTAGTACCACTAGTAGTAGTAGTAGTAATAGTCGTAGTAGTAGTAGTAATCGTATTAGTAGTAACATTAGTAGTTGTTGTAGTAGTAATAGTAGTCGTAGCAGTAGTAGCAGTAATAGTAGTATTGGAAGAAGAAGTAGTAGTAGTAGTAGTAGTAGTGGTGGTAGTAGTAGCAGTAGTAGTTGTAGTAGTAGTAGTACTAGTAGTAGTTGTGATGGTTGTAGTAATAGTGCTAGTAGTTGCTTTAGTAGTAGTAGTAGCAGTAGTAGTTGTTGTAGTGGTAGTAGTAGAAGCATTAGTAGTAGTACTAGTAGAGTAGTAGTAGTAGTAGTAGTAGAGTACTAGGAGTAGTAGCTGCAGTAGTAGTAGAATTAGTAGTAGTAGTATTAGTAGTAGTAGTAGTACTTGTAGCAGTAGTAGTAATAGTGGGAGTATTAGTAGTAGTAGTAGCTATAAAAGTTGTTGTTGTAGTAGTAGTCATCATAGTAGTAGTAGTAGTTGTTGTTGTTGTTGTTGTAACAATAGTATTAGAAGTAGTGGTAGTAGAAGTAGTTTAGTAGTTTAGGAGTAGTAGGAGGAGCGATATTAGTAGTCGTGGTTGGAGAATTTGTAGTAATTGTAATAGTAGTAGTAATAGTCGTAGTAGTAGGAGTAGTTATAGTAGCTGTAGGAGTTGTGGTAGTAGTCGCAGGAGTAGGAGTGGTATTAGTGGTAGTAATAGTAGTAGTAGTTGTAGTAGTAGTTGAAGTAGGAGTAGTAGTAGTTGTAATGGTAGTAGTAGTCGCAGTAGTATTAGTAGTGGTAATAGTAGTAGTTGTGGGACTAATAGTTATTCTAGTAGTAGTACTTGTAGTATTATTGTAATAGTAGCAGTAGCAGTAGTAATAGTAGTCATAGTAGTAGTAGCAGGAGCAGCAATAGTAGTAGTAGTAGTAATCATAGTAGTAGTAGTAGTCGTATTAGTAGTAGTAGTAGTAGTGGTAGTAGTAGTAGTACTAGTTGCAAAAGTAGTAATAATAGTAGTAGTAGTCATTGTAATTGGAGTTGTAGTTATTGGTGTAGGGGTAGTAGTGGTAGTAATAAGAGTTGGAATAGGAGTTGTAATAGCAGTTCTAGTAGTAGTGGTAAGAATAGAAGTAATAGTAGTAGGACTAGGAGTAGGAATAGTTGTAGTAGTAGTATTAGTAGTAGTAGTAGTATTACTAGTAGTATTAGTAGTATTAGGAGTAGCAGTAATAGGAGTAGTTGTAGTTACAGTTGTACTAGTAGCAACAACAGTAGCAGTAATTTTTGTATTAGCAGTGGTTGAAATAGGAGTAGCAATAGTAGTAGCAGTGCTAGTAGCGGAAGGCATTACAGTAGCAGTAGCAGACGGTGTTACAGTAGTAGTAGCTGGAGCTATAGTAGTAGTAACAATACTAGGAGGTGTGGTAGTAGTTGTAGTAGTTGTAGTAGCAGTAGCAGTAGGAGTGATAATTGTAGTTGTAGTAGTAGTAGTTGTTGTTGTTGTTGTAATTGTAGTATTAGTAGTAGTAGTAGTAGTTCTTGCTATAGCAATAGTAGTAGTACAAGTTGAAGTAGTAGAAGTAGTAGCAGTAGTAGTAATATTAGTACTAGTAGTTGTAATAGTAGTAGTGCAAGTTGGTGCAAGAGTACTAGTAGTAGTAGTAGGAGTAGTAGTTGTAGGAGTAGTAGTAGCAGCAGTAGTAGGAGTAGCAGAACTAGTAGTAGTCGTAGCAGTAGTAGTAGTTGTAGTAATGGTAGTCGTTGTAGTAGAAATAGTAATAGTAGTGGTCATTGTACTAGCAGTAGCAGCAGCTGTAGTCGTAGTAGTTGTAGTAGTAGTAGTTGTTGTAGTAATGGTAGTTGTTGTAGTAGAAATAGTAATAGTAGTTGTAGTTGTAGTAGGAGTAGCAGCAGCTGTAGTCGTAGAAGTAGTTGTAGTTGTAGTAGTATTAGTAGTAGTAGTAGTAGAAGTAGTAGAGTAGCAGTTGTAATAGTAGCCGCGACAGTAGTAGTAGAAGTTGTAGTAGTAGCAGCTGCAGCAGCAGTAGTATTCATAGTAGTTGTAGCAGCAATAGCAATTGTAGTATTAGCAATAGCAGAAGAGGCAATAGTATTAGTATCTGTAGTTGTAGAAGCAGTAGTAGTGGTAGTAGTAATAAGAAAAGTAGTACTAAGACCAGTAGTAGAAGTAGTCAGATTAGCTTCAGTAGTAGGAGCAGCAGTAGAAGTAGCACCAATAGCAGCAGCAGAAGTTCTAGTAGTAGCATCAGCAACAACAGGATTAGGAGTGTCTGTAGTAGGTGCAGGAGTAGTAGTAGTAGTAGCAAGAGCAAGAATAGGTGTAGAAGTAGTAATAATAGTAGCAGCAGTTGTGGAAGTGATAGTAGTAGCAGTAATAGGAGTATGAGTAGTGACAGTAGTAGTAGTAGGAGTAGGAGTAGTAGTAGTCGTAGTAGTAGCAGTTGGAGTAGGATTAATAGTAGTAATTCTGCTGCCACTACTACTTCTACTGCTGCTACTACTACTAATGCTGCTACTTCTATCACAACAACAACAACAACTACTGCTACTGCTACTACTACTCCTACAAGTACTCTGATTGCTACTATTACTATTACTACTACTACTATTTCTACTACTACTACTACTATGGCTGCTGCTGCACCCACTGCTACTACTAGTACACTACAACTATGACTACTACTACAAGTACAGCCACTTCTCGAATAACTACTATAATTACTACTAATGCTACTACTACTATTATATTTATTACTACTACTCCTCCTCCTCCTACTACTACTACTCTTGCTACTACTACTACTGCCACCACTACAACTTCTACAACTATTATTGCTACTACTACTCCTCCTCCTACTACAACAACTCCTCCAACTGCTAATACTACTACTACTACTACTACTACAACTACTCCTATTGCTACTATTACTATGACTCCTTCTGCTTATACTACTGTTACTACAACTACTACTATTACTACAACTACTACTCCTACTACTACTACTACTACAACAACTACTACTCCTGCTACTACTACTACTGTTACAACAACAATAACAACAACAACAATACTACTACTACTGCTACCACTACTACTGTTACAACAACAACAACAACAACAACAATACTATTACTACTGCTACTACTAGTTAAACTCCTACTCCTTCTGCTACTCCTAATTCTACATTTACTGCTACAACTACTAACACAACAACTACTACTGCTACTACTAATGCTGCTACTTCTATCACAACAACAACAACAACTATTGCTACTGCTACTACTACTCCTACAAGTACTCTGATTGCTACTATTACTACTACTACTATTTCTACTACTACTACTACTACGGCTGCTGCTGCACCCGCTGCTACTACTAGTACACTACAACGACGACTACTACTACAAGTACA
>RXID01001111.1:28669-38669 GCA_005019695.1 Trichopus zeylanicus subsp. travancoricus | reverse complement strand
AGTTGTTGTTATAGTCGTAGTCTTAGAAGTAGTATCAGTAGCGGTACTAGTTGTAGTAGTAGTAGTATTTGAAATTGTAGTAGTAGTAGTAGTAGTAGTAGTAGTAATAGTAGTCTTTGTGGTGGTGGTAGTAGTAGAAGTAGTAGCAGTAGTAGTAGCAGTAGCAATTATAGTCGTAGATGTAATTGTAGTGGTGTAGGAGTAGTAGAAGTAGTAGTAGTAGTGTTAGTAGTCATAGCAGTAGTACTAATAGAAGCAGTAGTAGTAGTTGTAGGAGGAGGAGTAGTAGCAATAGGAGGAGTAGCAATTGTTGTAGTAGTAGTAGTAGAAGTAGGATCAGTTGTTGTAGTAGTTGTTGTTGTTGTTGTTATCATCGTTGTAGTAGTTGTAGTACTTTAGTAGTACTACTAGTAGTATATGCAGTAGGAGTAGTAGTTGGAGTAGGAGTTGTAGGAGTAGTAGTTGTACTCATAGTAGTAGTAGTAGTAGTAGTAGTAGTTGTTGTTGTTGTTATTATTGTTGTAATAATAGTAGTATTCGCAGTAGTAGTTGTACCACTACTACTAGTAGTAGCAGTAGAAGCAGTAGAAGTAGTAGTAGCAAAAGTAGTAGTAGTAAGTAGTAGTTAATGTAGTTGTAGTGGTAGGAGTAGCAGCAGCAGCAATAATAGTAGTTGTTGTTGTTGTAGTAGTAGTAGTAGGAGTAGAAGTAGAAGTAGTAGCAGTTGTACTAGTAATAGAAGTAGTTGTAGTAGTGGTAGTAGCAGCAGTAGCAGTTGAAGTAGTAGTAGTAGTAGTAGTAGTAAAAGGAGTAGTAGTAGTTATAATAGTAGTAGTAGTAGCAGTAGTTGTGGTTGTAGCAGTAGTCATTGTAGTTGTCAGAGTAGTAGTAGGGGTTGCAGTTGGAGCAAGGGTAGTAGTATGTGTTATAGTAGTAATAGTAGTGCTAGTAGTAGTCATAGTAGTAGAAGTTGGAGTAGGTGTAATTGTAGTAGTTGTAGTAATGGTAGGAGGAGTAGTAGTAGTAGGAATAGCAGTATGAGTGGTACTAGAAGCAGTTGTTGTTGTTGTAGCAGTTATGGGAGCAGCAGTAGTGGCAATTGTAAGTGTACTCGTGGTAGGCATTGTAGCAAAGTTGTAATAGTAATAATAGTAGTAGTCGTAGTAGTAGTAGTAGTAGTAGTAGTAGCAGTTGCAGTTGTGACACTTGTAGTAGTAGCAGAAATAGCAGTAGCAGTTATAGTTGTAGTAGTAGTAGCTGTAGCATTTGTAGCAGCAATAGTAGTAGAAATAGGAGTGGTAGTAGTAAAGGTAGAAATGGCAGTAGTAGCAGTAGCGGTAGTAATAGTGGTAGTAGTAGCATTAGTAGCTATAGTTGTTGTAGTAGTAGTGGTAGTAGCATTAGTAGTAGTAGTAGCTGTAGTGGTAGTAGTAGTTGGAGTGGGAGTAGTAGCAGCAGCAGTAGTACTAGTAGTAGGATTAGTAATTGTAGTACTAGTAGTAGTAGTTGCAGTAGTCGTAGTTGTAGTAGTAGGTGTAGCAATAGCAATATTAGTAGTAGGACTTTTAGTAATAGTAGTAGTTGTTGTTGTTGTTGTAGCAGCGGCAAAAGAAGTAGTAGTAGTAGAATTTGCAGAAGTAGTCAATGTTTTAGGGTAGTGGTAGCAGTAGTCGTAGCAGCAGCAGCAGTAGTCGTAGCAGCAGCTGTAGTAGTAGCAGTAGTAGTTGTTGTAGTTGTAGTAGTAGTAGTAGTTGCAGTAGTAGTAGTTGCAGAGGGAGTAGTAGGAGTAGTAGGAGTAGAAGTTGGAGTAGTAGCAGTAGTAGAAGTATGAGTGAGAATTAGAGTGGTAGTAGTAGCAGCAGTTGGAGTCGAAGTAGGAGAAGCAGCAATAATAGTAGTTGCAGTAGTAGTAGGAGTTTTAGGAGTAGTAGTTGTTGTTGTAGTATTAATAGTTATAGTAGTGGTAGTAGTAGAAGTAGCAGTAGCAGGAATAGAAGTACTAGTTGTGGCAGTAGTAGTAGTGGTAGGGGTAGTTGTAATAGTAGTAGTGGTAGTTGCAGTAGTAGTAGGAGAAGCAGTAGTTGTAGTAGTGGTAGTAGTAGTAGTAGTAGTAGTAATAGTAATAGTGCTAGTAGTAGAAGGAGGAGGAGGAGTAGTAGTAGTACAGGTAGTTGTAGTAGTGGTAGTAATAAGAGTAGCAACAGTGATTGAAGTAGCAGTAGTAGTAGCAGTCATAGCAGCAATAGTAATTGGAGCAGTTGTAGTAGTTCTAGTAGGAGTAAGAGCTACAACAGCAACATCAGCAGTACTAGTAGGAGTGTTTGGAGTAGTAGTAGTAGTAGGAGTCGTAGAAGTTGTAATAGTAGTAGTAATAGCAGTAGTAGTGGTAGTATGAGTAACAGTAGAAGTAATACTAGTAGTAGTAGTAGCAGCAGTCGGTGTAGGAGTAGTAGTAGTAGTAAGAGTAGTAGTAGTAGTTGTTGTTGTAATAGTAATAGTAGTATTAGTAGTTGTAGTAGGAGTAGTAGTAGGAGTAGGAGTAGTAGTAGAAACAGTATGGGTAATACTACTAGTACTACAGCTACCGCTACTACTACTGCTACTACAACTATGGCTAATACTACTGCTACTGCTAGTAGTACAGCTACTATTGTTACTCCTACTACTATTGTTGGGGCTACATCTACTGCTACCACCACAATTGCTGCAACTACTGGAAGTACTACTACTGACGCTACGACTGGTACTACTACTATTGCTACAACTACTACTTCTTATACAACTATTGCTACACCTACTAATGCAACTACGGCTACTACTACCGCTACTACTAGTATTACCACTCCTACCATTTTTACTACCCGTATGACTACAACTACTACTACTTCATTACTAACACTACTACTATGACTGCTGCTACTACTGCTATGACTACCACTACTACCACTACTGTTACTATGGCTACTACTACTACTTCTTCTATCACTTTTATGAATGCTACCATTGCTATTACTACTACAACTATTATTACAACTACTATTACAACTACGGCAACTATTGCTACTACTGCTATTGCTGCTACAACTACTACTATAGTGGCAACTGCTACTGCTGCTGCTGATACTACGACCACCGCTACTGCTACTACATTACGAATACTGCTTCTACTAGTATCACATCTATGGCGACTACTACTACCTCTACTACTACTATTACTACTACGGCTACTACTACTACTACTGCTATTGCTACTACTGCAATGACTAGTACTACCATAGCTACCACTACTCCTACTGCTACAACGATAACTACTACCGCTACTACTACTGCAACTACTATTGCTACTACTGCTACTACACACGGCTACTACAGCTATTGCCCCAACTACTACAACAACTACTACAGTTGTTGATACTACAGCTACTACTACTGTTTCCACTACCACTACTACTATAGCTGCTACTACTAATGCTACTACTACTGCAACAACTACAACTTCTCCTACTTTTATTACTATTGCTACAGCTACTGCTACTGCTACTACTACTACTACTCCAACTAATATGACGGCCGCAACTGGTACTACTGCCGCAACTAATATCACTAGTACGGCTACCACTAGTACTACTACTACTACGACTACTATTACTACTACTGCAAATACAGCTACAAATAATTCGATTAGTACTACAACTACTACTGCTACTACAATTACTACAATTAATACTACTACTACTACTACGGTGGCTACCACTACTATTGCCACAACAAGAACTTCATCTACTACTACTCCCACTACTACTACTACTCCCACTACTACTACTACTACTCCAACTAATACTCCTGCTACTACTACTACTACTGCTGCTACTAGTATTACTTCTACTACTACTGCTACTACAACTACTACAACAACGAGTACTACTTCTACTACTATTACTACTTGTACTACTACTTCTACTAGCTCTACTACTATTACTACTACTACTACAACTACTACTTCAACTTCTACTACTACTACTACTGCTAATATAGCGACTACTACTACTATTGCTACCACTACTTCGACTGCTACAACTGCTACTACAGCTAATACAATTACTACAACAACTACTACTACATCTACTACCATTGCTACTACTGCTACTGTTGTTATAAGAAATACTACTAGTACTACTACAACTGCAATAATTACTATTGCTGCTATTGCTACTACTGCTACTGCTACTACTATGACTACTACTACCACAACTGCTATCACAACTACTTCTACTACAAGTTCTACTAATGCTACAACAAATACTAATGCTGCTACTACTACTTCTCCTACAACAACAATAACTACTACAACTAAAACCTCTCCTACGACAACAACAACAACAACAACTACTACTACTAATGCTACAACTACTGCAAATGCTACAACTACTATTACTACTGCTGCTACTTCTAATACTACTACTACTACGGCTTTGATTACTACTGCCATTACTACTACTTCTCCTACTACCGTTAATACTGCTACCACTTAGACTACAACTATTGATACTCCAACTAATACTACAACTGCTACTACTACTACTGCTACTAATAGTATTACTCCTACTACATCTACTACTACTACTACAGCTACTACCATTACTTCTACAACTATTACTACTACTGCATTTCCTACTACCACTACCTCGATTGCTACTACTGCTACTACTACTTCTACTACTACTACTCTGACACCAACTAATACTACTTGTGCTACCACCACTATTGCTGTAACGAGTATTACTACTGCTACTTCTACTAGTACAACACAACTACTACAACTGCTTCTGCTGCTATTACTTCTTCTACTACTACTACTTGTTCTACTACTACTTCCACTTCTTCTACTACTATTACCACTACTACTACTACAACAACTACTACTACTTCTACAACTACTACTATTGCTACTACAGCTGCTACTGCTACTACTGCAACCACTAATTCAACTGCTATAACTGCTTTTTCTGCAACTGCAATTACTACTACAACTACTACTAGATCTACTACTACTGCTACTACTGCTTTTGCTACTACTTCTGCTTCTGCTACTGCTACTATTACAACTACTACTTCTACTACTACTATTACAACTACCGCTACTACTGGCGCTACTAATGTAACAACAAATACTACTGCTACTACTAGTACTACTACTGCTACCTTTCCTATAACAACAATAAGTACTACTGCAATCACTTCTTCTACAACAACTACTACTGCTACTACTACTAATGCTATAACTACTGCTAATACTACGACTACTACTACTACTCTTGTTGCTATTGTTACTACTACTACTACTACTTCAACTATGGATACTACTACTCCTGCCACTACTGCTACTACTACAACTATTACCATTGCTACTATAGTTGCTACTACTACTGCCACACAAACAAATACTACTGCTATCACTACTATTACAATAACAACTTCTACTACTACTGCTTTAGCTACTACTGCAACTTCTACTGCTACTTCTAGTGCTATTACTATTACTGCTGCTACAACTACTACTACTACAACTATTGCTACTACAACTGCTATTGCTACTACTGCTCACACTAGTGAGACTGCTACAACTGCTGCTGCTACTACTAGAATTATTAATACTGCTACTAATACATCTACTATTACTGTTACTTATGCTACTGTTGTTGCTATTGCTGCTACTACTACTATTATGACTACTACTGTTGCGGCTGCTACTGCTACTATGCTACTACTACTACTACTACCACCACAACCACTACTATTTTCGCGACTATTGCTGCTACTAGTACTACTGTTCCTACTGTTACAACTCTTGCTACTAGTCCTACTCCTAGTACAACAACTACTGCTACTACTACTGCTACTCCTACAACAACAACAACAATAACAACAACTACTACTACTACTTCTACGACAACTACTACTTCTACTACTACTACTCCTCCTTCTAATACTACTACAACTACTTCAGCTACTACAGCTATTAATACTACTTCTACTACTACTACTGCTGTTGCTAATACTAATACTACAACCCAACTTCTACTGCTACTACTACTCCCACTGCTGTTATGGCTATTACTACTACTACTATTGCTACTACTACTATAGCTACTACTGCAACCGACGCAACTGCTACTACTACAACTACAACCACTACTGCTGCTACTGCTACTATTGCTACTAGGTTGCTAATACTACTACTCAAACTACTATTGCTACTAATAGTACTACTAATACTACTGTGACTAGTACTATAACTAATGTTAGAGCTACTATTATTTCTTTTCCTTCTACTACTCCGATTGCAACTACCGCAGCTACTGTTGCTGCTGCTACTGCAGCAGCAACTACTACTACTACTACTACTATTGCTACCACTGTTCGACTACTACTACTTCTAATGCTACTATAGCTACTAATGCTACTACTACTGCTGCTACTACTCCTACTACTACTACTTCTCCAACTACAATTAATACTGCTGCAACAACTGCTACTACCACTATTGCTACTCCAACTAATACTAGTGCTGCTACTGCTACTACTCTTACTACTACTTTTGCTACTACTACTACTACTTCTGCTAGTACGACTATTACTATTACTGCTATTACTACTACTGCTACTGCTACTGCTACTACTACTGCGACCGCTGCTATAGTTGCTATTACTACTACTGCTACCACTACTTCGAATGCTACTACTGCTTCTACTACTAATACAATGACTACTTCTACTACTGTTACTTTTACTACTACTACTACTACTACTATTGCTATGACAAAATCTACTGCTACTATTGCCACCATTGACACAATTAGTACTACTACTACAACAATAAATACTACTACTACTACTACTGCATTTGCTACTACTACTACGTCTGTAACTACTAATACTACTACTACTACTACTACTATAGTTGCTACAACTAACATAGCTACTACTATTTCTATTGCTACTCCTACTACTACTACTACCACTACTGCATTTGCTACTACTGCTATGACTACCAGTACTTGTACTACTACAACTACAACTACTATAATTGCTACTACAAACAAGGCCAATACTACTTCTATTACTGCTGCTACTGCTGCTACTACTACTATAACTACTACTACCAAAGCTATGTCTACTACTACAATAACTATTATGGCTATCGCTGCTACTACTACTACTATTACTTCTGGTAGTACTACTATTGCTACTTCTACTACTACTACTACTACTACTACTACTACAAGAAGTTCTACTACCACTACAACTACACCTAATACCACTATGCCTACTACAACTACAACTTGTACCACTACTACTACTACTACTTCTACTACTACTACCGCTACTGCTGCAACTTTTTCAATGACTACTACTATTACTACTACAACTACTATTGCTACTACTACTATAATTGTCACTACTGCTGCTACTACTACTACTATAACTATTGCTACTACTACTGCTACTTCTACTACTACTACAGTTCATACTGCAACTACTACTACTACAATAACAACAATAACAAGAAAAAATACTACTACTAGTTCTGCTGTTGCTGCTACTGATGCTACTATCGATACTACTGATACTACTCTTGCTGCAGCTGCTTCTGCTACTGTTGCTACTACTACCACTATTACTTCTATTGCAGCAACAACTACTACTATAGGTAATGCTGCTACTACTACTAATGCTACTATTGCTTCTGCTACTACTACTACTTCTCCTAATACTACTACTACTGCTACTCCTATTGCTACTACTACTACTTCCTCTATTATGCCTACTACTATTGCTACTACTGTTACTACTACTGCTATTGCGATAACTACTACTTCTCCTACTACAACTACTACTATTACTCCCTTGATAGCTACTACTACTACTGCTCCTACCCCAACTTCTAAAACTACTACTACTACTTCTACTACTGCAACTGCTACAATTGTTACTATATTTATTATAGCTACTACTACTACTGCTGCTGCAACTGCTACTGCAACTATTATGGCTACTACTACTACTACTGCTACAACTACTATTTCCAATACTATAGCTCCTACTGCTACTGCTTCTAATGCTATTACAACTACTACTACTATTTTAGCTACTGCTACTTTTACTACAACAACTACTACTATAACTACTATAGCTACTAGGGTTACTACTGCTACTATTAATGGCACTTCTACTAGTACGACTACTGGTACTACAACAACTGCTACTACTACTGCTACTGTTACTACTACTTCAACTGCTACAACGGCTACTACTGCTACTGATACAACTACTAATACTACTACTGCTGCACCTACTGCTACTTCTACTACTCCTACTACTCCGACTACTACTACTATTGCTACTTCTCCCACTAGTACAACTACTACTGCTCCTTTTACTACTACTACTACTATTATTTTTACTAATAATACTCCTACTACTACTACTACTGGTCCTACTACTACTTCTACTGCTGCAACCGCTACTACTACTAATAATACTGCCCCAACTACTGCTACGACTGCAGCTACTTCTCCTCCTCCTCCTCCTCCTACTACTATTGTTCTTGCTACTACTACTACTCCAACTACTCCTACTACTACAACCACGACTACTGCTATGGATACTCCTACCACTACTGCTACTACTAATGCTCCCACTACAACTACTACTACTGCTACTCCTACTACAACTACCACTGCCCGCACTATTGCTACTACTACTATTACAACTCCAATGACTACAAGTGCTACAACTACTCCTACTACTACCACTAATGCGACTACTACAACTACAGCTACTAGTACTGTGGCTACTATGGTTGCTGTTACCACTACTGCTACTACTATCGCTACTACTTCTACAACTACTACTACTACTACGACTAGAACTACAACTACTACTATTACTACAATAACTAATACTACTACTACTACTTCTGCTACTATTGCTACTACTGCTACAACTACTACCACTATTACTTTTTCTCACACTACTACTACTGCTACTACTACTACTACGACTACTACAACTAGTAGTAGTACTACTATTGTTTCTACAAGTATAACTAGTACTACTACTACTCCTACTACCACTACTACTTCTCCTCCTCCTACCACTACTACTACTAAAATAACTACTACTGCTACTGCAACTACTACTATGTCTCCTCCTACTACTGCTACTACTAATACTGCTACTGCTGCTCGTACTTCTACTTCTACCACTACAACTGCTACTATTACTGCTACTACTATAGCTACTATTGCTATTGCTACTACAGTGGCCACCTCTCCTACTGCTACTGCTATTGCTACAATGATAGCTACTACTACTACAACAACTAATACTACTACTTCTGCTACTACTGCTACTGCTACTATTGCTACTACTGTGATTATTTCTACTAATACTACTACAACGGCTACTACTACTACTACTACTAATATTACTAGTACTACTACTACTACTACTACTACTACTACTACTACTACTACTACTACTACTACTACTACTAAAATAACTACTAGTAATACTACTACTCTGACAACTACTACGGTCACAACAATAACAACAACAACAACAACAACTACTACTACTACTACTACTAGTACTACTACTCCTACTAGTAGTACTACTACTCCTGCTACTACACTGCTATTGATACTATGACTTATGCTACCACTAATTTCCCTATTTCTATTGCTACTGTTGCTACTGTTACCACCATGACTGCGACTACTACCACTACTACTGCTGCTGCTGCTACTACTACTACTACTACTACCACTACTACTACTGCTGCTACTACCACTACTACTACCACTACTACTACTACCACCACTACCACTACTACTACCACTACTACAACTACTACGCCAAGTACTACTTCTACCGCTACTACTACTACCACTACTACTGCTACTACTACTACTATAACTATTGTAACTACTACTCC
>RXID01001111.1:18669-23669 GCA_005019695.1 Trichopus zeylanicus subsp. travancoricus | reverse complement strand
GTAATAGTAGTAGTAATAGCTGTAATATTAGCTACTGTAGTAGCTATAGTAGTAGAAGTAGTAGTACTAATAGTAGTAGCAGTAGAAGTAGTAGTGCTAGTAGTAGTAGCAGGAGCAATAGTACCAGAAGTAATAGTACTAGTAGTAATAGTATGAGTAGTAGTAGCAGTCACTATAGTAGTAGTAGTAGTAGTAGAAGCAGAAGTGGTAGCGGTAGTACTTGTAGTAGTACTAGTATCAGTAATAGTAGTAGTTCCAATTGCTATAGTAGTAGAAGCCTTTGTAGTAGGAGTAGGAGCAGGAGTAGTAATAGTAGCAGGAGTTGGGGTAGTAGTAGCAACAATAATAGCTGCAGTGGAAATAATAGTAGTAGTAGAAGAAGTAGTAGTAGCAGTACTAGTAGTAGGAATAGTAACCATAGTTGTAGTAGTTGGAGTAGTAGTAGCAAGAGAAGTTATGGTACTAGTAGTAGTAGTTTTAGTAGTAGCAACAATAGTCATAGTAGTATCTATAGTAGTAGTAGCAAAAGTAGTAGTAAAAGTTGTAGTAGCAGAAGCAATATTAGCAGCAGTAGCAGCAGAAGTAGTAGTAGTAAAAGTAATAGTCGCAGTAGTAGTAGTAGTGTAGTAGTAGTAGTAGTAGTAGTAGTAGTAGTAGTAGTAGTAGTAGTAGTAGTAGTAGTAGTAATAGTAGTAGTAGAAGTAGTAGTAGTAGTAGTAGAAGTAGCTGTAGTTGCAGTAGTTGTAGTAGTAGTTGTTGTTGTTGTTACTGTAGTAGTAATAGTCGTAGTTGTTGTTATAGTAGTAGCAACAGTAGAGGCATCATTAGTAGCAGCAGATGTCATAGTAGTATTAGTAGTAGGAGTCATGGTAGTAGTAGGAGCAAGAATACTAGTAGTAGTAGTTGTTATTGTTGTTGTTGTTGTACTAGTAGTAGTAGTAGAAGTAGTAGTAGTACTAGTAATAGTAGTTGTAAAAGTAGTAGTAGTAGTAAAAGTAGTAGTAGTAGTAATAGTAGTAGTGGTGATAATAGTAGTAGTGGTGGTGGCAGCAGCAGCAGTAATAATGGTGCTAGTAATGATAGTAGTAGTAGTAGTAGCAGCAGCAGCAGCAGCAGTAGTAGTAGCAATAGCAGCAGTAGTGGTAGTAGTAGTAATAGTCAAAATACGAGTGGCAGAATTAGTAGTGTTAGTATTAGTAATAGCAGTAGTAGTAGAAGCAGTAGTAGTTGTAGTGTAGTAGTCATAGAAGTAGTATTTGTTGTTGTTGTAGTAATCAGAGTAGCAACATCAGCACCATTAGTAGTAGTAGTAGCAAAAGTAGTAGTGCAATAGTAATAGTAGTCATCGAAGTAGTTGTAGCAGGAGTAGTAGTAGTAGTAGTTGTAGTAGTAGTTGTAGTAGCAAAAGTTATAGTAGTACTAGTAATAGTAGCAATAGTAGTAGTAGTAATTATAGAAGTAGTAGTACTTATTGCAGTAGTTGCAGTAGTTGTGCGGGTAGAAGCAGCAGCGGCACTAGTAGTTGCAGTAGTACTAGCAGTGGTCGTAGCAGCAGTAGCGACGATAGTAGCAATAGTAATACTAGTAGTAGAAATAGGAGTGGTAGTAGTAGTAGTTGTATAAGAGGTGGAAGTGGTAGTATCAATAGCAGCTGTAGCATCAGCAGCAGTAGTAGTAGTGGCAATAGCAGAAGCACAGCAGAAAAAAAAGTAGTAGTTTTAGTAACAAGAGTAGTAGTAGTAGTGGAAGTAGTAGTGGTAGCCACAGTAGTAGCAGAAGTAGCAGTAGCAGTAGTATTAGTAGCAGTAGAATCAGTAATAGTGGCATTAGTAGTAGTAATAGCAATAGTAGTAGTAGCAATTATACTAGCAATAGAAGTAGTTGTAGCAACAGTACTAGTAGCAGCTACAGCAGTAGGAGTAGTAGTAGAAGTAGTAAAAGGAGTAGTAGTAGCTATGGTAGTAATAGCTGTAATAGTTGTATTTCTAATAGTAGTAGTCGCAGCAGTTGCAATAATAGTAGGTGTAGTCATAGTTGTAGTATTTAGAGTAGTAGTAGGGGGAGCAGTTGGAGAAGGAATAGTAGTAGGGGTTGTAGTAGTCATAGAAGTACAAGTAGGAGTAGTCGTAGTTGTAGTGGAAGGAGTAGGAGTAGTATTAGTATTAGTATTAGTAGTAGAGTAGTAGTAGTAGCAGCAGCAGCAGATGTAGTAATAGTAGCAATAGTAGTTGTAGCCGCAGCGGCAATAGCTGTAGTAGTAGTAGTAGTAGTAGTAGGTATAGTAGTAGCAGTAGAAGTAGAAGTTGTAGTAGTTTTAGCAGTAGTAGCGGTAGTATTATTAGTGGTAAAATAAGTAGTAGTAGTAGAAGTTGTTGGAGTTGTAATAGTTGTAGTAGTAGTAGTACTAGTAATTGTAGAAGTAGTAGCCGTGATATTATGAGTAGGAATAGTAGTAGTAGTAGTAGTAATAGCACTAGTAGTCGTAGAAGGATTAGCACATGTAGTAATAGCAGCAGCAGCAGCAATAGCAGTAGTAATAGCAAAAGTAGTTCGAGTAGTAGTAGTTGCAGTAGTCGCCGTAGTAGAAGTAGTAGTAGTAGTAATATTTTAAAGTGAAGTAGTAGCAGTTGTTGTAGTACATGTAGTTGTAGTACTAGCTGTGGTAGTAGTAGTTGTAGTAGTCATGTAGAAGCAAAACCAAGATTAGTAGTAGTAGTAGTCGTAATAGCAGTAGTCGTACTAATAGTTATAGTAGTAGTACTAGGAGTAGTATTCGTTGTAGCACTAGTAGAAATAGTAGTAGTAGTTGTTGTTGTAGTAGTTGTAGTAGTAGTAGTAGTAGTAGCAGTAGCAACAACAGTAGGAGTAGTAGTGGTATTGGTAGGTTTAGTAGTGCTAGTAGCTATGCTTGTAGTAACAGTGGTTGTACTAGTATTAGTAGTTGTTGTTGTAGTAGTAGTGGTAGTACTGGAAGGTGTACTAGTATTAGTAGTAGTAGTAGTAGTAGTAGTTGCAGTAGTAATAAGAGTGGAAGTAGGAGTAGTAGTAGTCATAGTAATTGCAGTGGTAGTACTAGAAGGAGTAGTAGTAGAAGTCATAGTAATAGTAGTATTTGTGGTAGTAGCAGTAATAGTTGTAGTAATAGTAGTAGTAGTAGTAGTTGTAGTAGTAGCAGTAATAGTAGTAGTAGTAGTAGTAGTAGTAGTAGTAGTAGTAGTAGTAGTAGTAGTAGGATTTGTGGTAGTAGTAGTAAAAGTAGTAGTAGTTGTTGTTACTGTAGTTGTTGTACTTGTAGTAGCAGTAGCAGTAGTAGCAGTTGTAGAAGTAGGGGCAGTAGCAGTAGTAGAAGTAATAGCAACAGAAGTAGCAGTAGTAGTAGTTGTGATAGTAATAGTAACAGAAGTAGGAGTAGTAGTAGTAGTGGTGGTGGTGGTGGTTGTAGTCGTAGTGGTAATGGTAGAAGTAGTAGTAGCAGAAATAGTAGTAGTAGTAGCTATAGAAGTAGTAGGAAAAGTAGCAGTAGAACTTGCAGCAGCAATAGAAGTAGTAATAGTAATAGCAGTAGTATTGGCCATAGTAGTAGTACTAACACTTGTAGCAGTAGTAGTGGCAAGAGTAGTAGTGGCAAAAGTTGCAGTAGTCATAGTAGTAGAAGTAGTAATAGAAGCAGTACCAGTTATAGTAGCAACAGTAGTAGTAGGAGAAGTAGTTGTTGTTGTAGTAGTAGTAGTGGTAGTAGTAGTCGTAGTAGAAACAGTAGTAGTACTAGCAGCAGTGGTAGCAGCTATAGTACCAGTCGCAGTAGAAGAAGCAGTAGTAGCAGCAGTAGCACAAGTTGTAGCTGTAGTAGCAATGGTTATAGTAGTAGTAGTAATAGTAGCAATAGTAGCAGAAGTAGTAGTAGTAGTAATAATATAAGTAGCAGTAGTAGCACAAGTAGAAGCGGTACTAGCAGTAGCAAAAGTAATACCTGTAGTACTAGAAGTGGTTGTAGTAGATGCAATAGCATTATTATTGTAGTAATAATAGTGGCAATAATAGCTGTAGTAGGTGAAGTAGTGGATGTTGTAGCTTGAGCAGTAGCTGCAACAATAGCAGGAGCAACAACAACAGTAATGGCAAAAGTAGTAGTAGTAGTAATAGCAGTATAGTACTAGTAGCAGTAGCAGTTGTAGTAGGAGCAGTAGTAGCAATAGTAGTAGTTGTTGTATTAGCAACAACAACAACAATAGTAGTAGTATAAGTAGTATTAGAAACAGCAGCAGCAGCGGTAGAAATGGTACTAGTAGTAGTAGTACTAGTTATAGTAGTAGAAGAAGTAGCAGTATTATTAGCAGCAGTAGTAGTAGAGGCTGAAGTAGCAGTCGTAGCAATAGCAGTAGCCACAGCAGTGACAATAATAGTATTAGTAGTAGTAACAGTAGTGGCTGTAGCAATAGCAGCGACAACAACAGTAGTTGTAGTAGTAATAGAAGTAATAGTACTAGTTGTTGGAGTTGGAGCAGAAGTAATAGTAGTAGTAATAGTAAAAGGAATAGGAGTAGTAGTGATAGTAATAGAAGTAGTAGTAGTAGGAGTAGTGATAGTAGTAGTAGTTGTAGTAGTAGTAACAGAAGTAGTAGTATTAGTAGATGTAGTAGTAGTAGTAGTAGTAGTAGTAGTAGTAGTAGCAGCAGTAGCAGTAGCAGCAGTAGCAGCATTAGCAGCAGCAGCAGCAGCAGCAGCAGCACTAGTAGTAGTATTAATAGTAGTAGTTGTAGTAATAGTAGTATTAGTAGTGGTAGTAGTAGTTGTAGTAGCAGTAGTGGTTGTTGTGGTTGTTGTAGTAGTAGTAGTAGTAGTAGTAGTAGTGGTGGTGGTAGTAGTAGTGGTGGTAGTAGTAGTAGTAGTAGTAGTAGTAGTAGTAGTAGTAGTAGTAGTAATGGTAGTAGTAGGAGTAGGAGCAGCAGCAGTAGTAGTAGTAGCAGTAGCAGTATCAGTAGTAATAGTAGTAGTAGTAG
>RXID01001111.1:5000-18349 GCA_005019695.1 Trichopus zeylanicus subsp. travancoricus | reverse complement strand
GTAGCAGTAGTAGCCGCAGTTGTATTAGTAATAGTAGCTGCACTAGTAGTAATAGTAGGAGTAGGAGTTCGAATAATAGTAGTAGTAGTATTAATAATAGTAGTTGTTGTTATTGTAGTAGTAGTAGTACTTGCCACAGTAGCAACAGTAGTAGTAGAAGTAGCAGTTGTAGTAGTATTCATAGTAGTAGTAGTATCTGTAGTGGAAGAATTAGTAGTTGTGCTAGTAATAATGTTGTAGTTGTCTTAGTAGTTGTAGTATTTGTAGTAGTAGTAGGAGTAGTAGTAGTCGTTGTTGTAGTAGTAGTAGGAGTAGTTGTAGTAGTGGTGGTAGTAGTACTAGGAGGAGAAGTATTATTAGCAATTGAAGTAGTCGTAGTATTAGCACTTGAAGTAGTAATTGTTGTAGCAGTAGTAGTAATAGTAGTAGTAGTAGTTGTTATTTTTGTAGTAGTAGTGTAAATAGTAGTATTAGTATTAGTAGCAGCAGCAGCAGCAGTAGTAGTAGCTGCAACAACAGCAGCTGTACTAACTATAGTATTAGTAGTAGTAATAGTATTAGTAGTCTTAGTAGTAGTAGTAGGAGTAGCCGTAGCAGAGTAGTAGTAGTAATAGCAGCAGCAGCAGTAGCAGTAGTTGTAGTAGTAGTAGTAGTAGTAGAAGTAGTTTTAGTAGAAGTTGTAGGAATAGTAGTAGCAGAGCAGTAGTAGTAGTAGTCGTAGTAGTAGTTGTGGTAGTAGAAGTAGTAGTAGTAGTTGTTGTTGTTGTAGTAGTAGTAGAAGTAGTAGTAGTAGTAGTAGTAGTAGTAGTAGTAGTAATCGTAGCAGTAGTCGTAGTAGTAGTAGGAATTAGAATAATATTATAAATTGTAGTAGTTATAGTGGTAGTGGTAGTAGTAGCAGGAGTAGTGGTCGCAGTTGGGGTTGGAGTAGGTGTTGTAGTAGCATTGGAAGTCATAGTAGTAGACTGATAGTAGTAAGAGTAGTAGTAGTAGCCATAGTGGTAGTAGTAGTAATAGTAGCTGCCGCACGAGTAGTTGTAGAGGTAGTAGTCATAGTAGTAGTAATATTAGTAAGAGTGGTAATAGTAGTAGGTGTAGCAGTAGTTGTAGTAGTACAAGTAGTAGTTGTAGTAGTAGTAGTAGTAATGGTAGTAATAGCAGCAGCAGCCATTGTAGCAATAGGTAGAAGAGTGTTAGGAGTAGTATTAGTTGTAATAGTTATACTAGTAGCAGCAGTAGTAGGAGTATTAGGATTAGTAGTAGTATTAGCATTAGTAGTAGTAGTAGTAATAGTAGCCATAGTGGCAGTATTAGTTGTCGTAGTGGTGGAGGTAGTAGGAGTAGTAGTAGTTGTTGTTGTTGTTTTGATAGTAGTAGTAACTGTTGTAGCAATAGTAGTAGAAGTTGTAGTAGTGGAGGTAGTTGTTGTAGCAGTTGTAGTAGTAGTAGTAGCAGTAGGAGTAGTAGTAGGAGTAGAAGTTGGAGTGGGAGTAGAAGTAGTAGTAGTAGTAGTAAAAGAAGTAGTAGCAGTAGTAGTAGTAGCAGTGGCGATGGTAGTTTTCGCAGTGGTTATAGTGGTGTTGGTAGTATTAGTTCTAGCAGTAGTGGTTGTTATTGTAGTAGTCTTAGAAGTAGGATCTGTAGCGGTACTAGTTGTAGTAGTAGTAGTATTTGAAATTGTAGTAGTAGTAGTAGTAGTAGTAGTCTTTGTGGTGGTGGTAGTAGTATTAGTAGCAGTAGCAGTTGTAGTCGTAGAAGTAATTGTAGTGGATGTAGGAGTAGGAATAGTAGAAGTAGTAGTAGTAGTAGTATTAGTCAAAGCAGTAGTAGTAATAGGAGTAGAAGCAGTAGTAGTAGTAGTTGTAGGAGGAGAAGTAGTAGCAGTAGGAGGAGTAGCAATTGTTGTAGTAGTAGTAGTAGAAGTAGGATTAGTAGTTGTAGTTGTTGTTGTTGTTGTTGTTGTCATCATTGTAGTAGTAGTAGTACTTTAGTAGTAGTAGTAGTAGTATATGCAGTAGGAATAGTAGTTGGAGTAGGAGTTGGAGTAGGAGTACTAGTTGTACTCGTAGTAGTAGTAGTAGTAGTTGTTGTTGTTGTTGTTGTTGTTGTTGTGGTAGTAGTAGCGGTAGTTGTAGTGGTGGTGGTAGTATTAGTAGTAGCAGTTGTTGTTCTAGTTGTAGTAGTACAATAGTATTTGTAGCAGCAGTAGTCAAAATAGAAGTAGTTGTAGTAGTATTAGTCATAGTAGTAGTAGTAATAGGAGTAGAAGCAGTAGTAGTAGTAGTTATAGGAGGAGTAGTCGTAGCAGTAGGAGGAGTAGCAATTGTTGTAGTAGTAGTAGTAGAAGTAGGATTAGTAGTTGTAGTAGTTGTTGTTGTTGTTTTCATCGTTGTAGTAGTAGTAGTAGTAGTATATGCAGTAGGAGTAGTAGATGGAGTAGGAGTTGGAGTAGGAGTAGTAGTTGTACTCGTAGTAGTAGTAGTAGTAGTAGTAGTAGTAGTAGTAGTTGTTGTTGTTGTTGTTGTTGTTGTGGTAGTAGTAGTAGTAGTTGTAGTGGTGGTGGTAGTATTAGTAGTAGCAGTTGTTGTTCTAGTTGTAGTAGTAGCAATTGTATTTGTAGCAGCAGTAGTCGAAATAGAAGTAGTAGTAATAGTACTATTAGTCATAGCAGTAGTAGTAATAGGAGTAGAAGCAGTAGTAGTAGTAGTTGTAGGAGGGGTAGCCGTAGCAGTAGGAGTAGAAATTGTTGTAGTAGTAGTAGTACAAGTAGGATTAGTAGTTGCAGTAGTTGTTATTGTTGTTGTTGTCGTCGTTGTAGTAGTAGTAGGACTTTAGTAGTAGTAGTAGTATATGCAGTAGGAGTAGTAGTTGGAGTAGGAGTTGGAGTAGGAGTAGTAGTTGTACTCATAGTAGTAGTAGTAGTAGTAGTAGTAGTAGTAGTAGTAGTAGTAGTAGAAGAAGTAGTAGTTGTAGTGGTAGTAGTAGCTGTAGTTGTAGTGGTGGTGGTAGTATTAGTAGTAGTTGTTGTTGTTGTAGTTGTAGTGGTACTAATAGTATTTGTAGCAGCAGTAGTAGTAATGGAAGTAGTAGCAGTAGTGGTACTAGTAGTAGGAGTAGTAGTAGTAGTAGAAGCTGCAGCAGCAGCAGTAGTTGTAGTAGTTGTAGTAGTTGTTGTAATAATAGTAGTATTTGCAGGAGTAGTAGTACTTCTAGCAGTAGAAGCAGTAAAAGAAGTAGTAGTAGAAGTAGTAGTAGTAGTAGTAATAGTTAATGCAGTTGTAGTGGTTGGAGCAACAACAACAGTAATAGTAGTAGTTGTTGTTGTTGTAGTAGTAGTAGGAGTAGAAGTAGAAGTAGTAGCAGTTGTAATAGTAATAGTAGTTGTATTAGTAGTGGTAGTAGCAGCAGTAGCAGTTGATGTAGTAGTAGTAGTAGTAGTAAAAGGAGTAGTAGTAGTTATAGTAGTAAGAGTAGTAATAGTGGTAGTAGTAGTAGCAGTAGTAGTAGTAGGAGTAGTAGTAGCGGTTGTAGCAGTAGTCATTGTAGTTGTCTGAGTAGTAGTAGGGGTTCCAGTTGGAGCAAGGGTTGTATTAGGAGTTATAGTAGTAATAGTAGTGCTAGTAGTAGTCGTAGCAGTAGAAGTTGGAGTAGCAGTAATTGTAGTTGTTGTAGTAGTGGTAGAAGTAGTACTAGTAGTAATAATAGCAGTACGAGTGGTACTAGAAGTAGTAGTAGTTGTTGTAGTAGTTGTAGGAGCAGCATTAGTGGTAGTAGTAGGAGTACTCGTGGTAGGCATTGTAGCAGTAGTTGTAATAGTAATAATAGTAGTAGTCGTAGTAGTAGTAGAAGTAGTAGTAGTAGTAGTAGTAGCATTTGTAGCAGCAATAGTAGTTGAAATAGGACTAGTAGGAGTAAAAGTAGAAATGGCAGCTATAGCGGTAGCGGTAGTAATAGTAGTAGTAGCAACATTAGCAGCAGTAGTTGTAGTACTAGTTGTGGTAGTAGCATTAGTAGTAGTAGTGGCAGTAGTGGTAGTAGTAGTTGGAGTAGTAGTAGGTGTAGGAGTTGGAGTGGGAGTAGTAGTAGTAGTAGTAGTAGTAGTAGTACTAGTAGTAGGATTAGTAATTGTAGTAGTAGTAGTATTAGTTGCAGTAGTAGGTGTAGCAATAGCAATATTAGTAGGAGGAGTTTTAGCTGTAGTAGTAGTTGCTGTTGTTGCAATAGTAGTAGTAGAAGTAGTAGTAATAGAATTTATAGAAGTAGTTGTAGTAGAATTTGCAGAAGTAGTAGGAGTTTTAGGGGTAGTGGTAGCAGTAGTCGTAGCAGCAGCAGCCGGGTAGTAGTAGTAGTAGCAGCATCAGCAGTAGTAGTAGCAGTAGTAGTTGTTGTAGTTGTAGTAGTAGTAGAAGGAGTAGTAGGAGTAGCAGAAGTATGAGTCAGAGTTAGAGTGGTAGTAGTAGCAGCAGTTGGAGTCGGAGTAGGAGAAGTAGCAATAGTAGTAGTTGCAGTAGTAGTAGTTGTAGTATTAATAGTTATAGTAGTGGTAGTAGTAGAAATAGCAGTACCAGGAATAGTAGTACTAGTTGTGGTAGTAGTAGCAGTAGTGGTAGGGGTAGTTGTAGTAGTAGTAGTGGTAGTTGCAGTAGTAGTGGGAGAAGCAGCAGCTGTAGTAGTTGTAGCAGTAATAGTAGTAATAATAATAATAGTGGTAGTATTAGCAGTAGTAGGAAAAGGAGTAGTAGTAGTACAGGTAGTTGTTGTAGTGGTAGTGATAAGAGTAACAGCAGTAATTGGAGTAGCAGTAGTAGTAGTAATAGCAGCAATAGTAATTGGAGCAGTTGTAGCAGTTCTAGTAGGAGTAATAGCAGCAACAACAACATCGACAGTACTAGTTGGAGTGTTAGGAGCAGTAGTAGGAGTAGGAGTCGTAGAAGTTGTAATAGTAGTAATAGTAGCAGCAGCAGTAGTAGTATTAGTAACAGTAGAAGTAATACTAATAGTAGAAGTAGTAGCAGCAGTCGGTGTAGAAGTAGTAGTAGTAGTAGTAGTAGTAGTAGTATTAGTAGTAGTAGTAGTATTAGTAGTGGTAGTAGTAGTATTAGGAGTAGGAGTAGCAGTAGAAATAGTAGTGGCAGTACTACTAGTACTACTGCTACTGCTACTACTACACCTACTACAACTGTGACTAGTACTACTGCTACTACTAGTATTACAGCTACTAATGCTACTACTACTACTATTGTTGCCGCTACTACTACTACCACCACAATTGCTGCAACTACTGCTGCTACTACAGGTAGTACTACTCTTGATTCTACCACGGCTACTACTACTATTGCTACTCCTACTAATGCAACTACGGCTACTACTACCGCTACTACTAGTATTACCACTGCTATCATTCTTACTACTCGTACGACTACTACTACTATTTCTTTACTATCACTACTACTACAACTGCTGCTACTATTGCTATGACTACCACTACTACCACTACTATTACTATGGCTACTACTACTACTTCTGCTATCACTTCTATGAATGCCATTATTGCTATTACTACTACTAGTATTATTACAACAATTACTACAACTACGACAACAACTACTACTGCTGCTATTGCTGCTACAACTACTACTTTGGCGACAACTGCTACTATTGCTACTGCTACTACAATGACTGCTACTACTAATACATTACAAATACTGTTTCTACTAGTATTACTACTATAACGACTACTACTACCTCTACTACTACTACTACTACTACTACTACTACGACTACTACTACTACTACTGCTACTACTACTACTACTACTACTACTACTACTACTGCTATTGCTACTACTACAATGACTAGTACTACCACTGCTACCACTACTCCTACTGCTAGAACGATAACTGCTACCGCTACTACTACTGCTACTACTACTGCTACTACTGCTACTACACACCGCTACTACAGCTGTTGCCCCAACTACTACAATAACTACTACAGTTGTTGATACTACAGCTACTACTACTGCTACTACTACTACTAATCTTATCACTACCACTACTACTACAGCTGCTACTACTACAACAGCTACAACTTCTCCTACTTTTATTACTATTGCTACTGCTACTGCTACTGCTACTACAACTCCAACTAATACGACAACCACTATTGGTACTACTGCTACAACTAGTATTATTGGTACGGCTACTACTAGCACTACTACTACTACGACTACTATTACTACTACTAAAAATACTGCTACAAATAATTTAATTTGTACTACTGCTACTTCTGCTACTACAATTACTGCAATTAATACTACTACTACTACTACGGTGGCTACCACTACTACTGCCACAACAACTACCTCCTCTACTACTTTTACTACTGCTATTACTACTGCCACTACTACTACTGCTACTCCAAATAATACTACTGCTGCTGCTGCTACTATTGCTACTACTAATACTACTGCTGCTACTATTGCTACTACAACTACTACAACTACGAGTACTACTTCTACTACTATTACTACTTGTAGTACTACTACTAGTGCTTCTACTACTTCTACTGGCTCTACTACTATTACTACCACTACTAGAACTACTACTACTATTTCTACTACTACTACTATTGCTAATATAGCGGCTACTACTACTACTGCTACCACTACTTCAACTGCTACAACTGCTACTACAACTAATACAATTACAACAACTACTACTACTACATCTACTACCACTGCTACTACTGCTTCTGTTGCTATAAGAAATACTACTACTACTACTACAACTACAATAATTACTATTGCCACTATTGCTACTATTGCTACTGCTACTACTACGACTACTACTACCACAACTGCTATCACAACTACTTCTACTATAAGTTCTACTAATGCTACAACAAAAACCAATGCTACTACTACTACTTCTCCTAAAACCACAGTAACTACTATAACTAAAACCTCTCCTACAACAACAACAACAACAACAACAACAACTACTACTACTACTACTAATGCTACAACTACTACAAATGCTACTACTATTATTACTATTGCTGCTACCGCTACTACTATTACTACTACGACTATGACTACTACTGCCATTACTACTACTTCTACTACCATTAACACTACTACCACTTAGACTACAACTATTGCTACTCCAACTAATACTATAGCTGCTACTACTACTACTGCTACTAATAGTATTACTCCTACTACTTCTACTACTACTACTACAACTACTACCATTACTTCTACAACTATTACTACTACTGCATATCCTGCTACCACTACTTCGACTACTACTACTGCTACTACAATTACAGCTACTACTACATCAAAAACTACTACTACTACTACTACTATCACAACCACTACTACTACTGCTACTACTACTTCTACAACTACTACTCTGACTCCAACTAATACTACTACAGCTACTGCCACTATTGTTGCAACGAGTATTACTACTACTACTTCTGCTAGTACAACACAACTACTACAACTACTTTTGCTGCTATTACATCTTATACTACTACTACTAGTTCTACTACTACTTTCACTTTTTCTACTACTATTACTGCTACTACTTCTACAACTATTGCTACTACGGCTACTACTGCTACTATTGCAACCACTAATTCAACTGCTATAACTGCTTTTTCTATTACTACAATTACTACTACAACTACTAATAGATCTACTGCTACCGCTACTACTACTATTGCTACTACAACAAATACTACTACTACTATAACAACTACAATTACTGTTGCTGCTGCTTTTACTTCTGCTACTACTAGTAGTACGAGTACTACTTCTACTACTACTATTACAACTACCGCTACTAGTGGTTCTACTAATACAACAACAAATACTATTGCTACTACTAGTACTACTACTACTACCTTTCCCATTACAACAATAACTACTTCTGCAATCACTTCTCTTACAACAACAACTACTACTGCTACTAATGCTACAACAACTACTACTGCTACTATAGATGCTGCTCTTACTGCTGGTGTTACTACTACTACTACTACTACTACTACAACTATGGATACTACTACTCTTGCCACTACTGCTACTCCTACAACTATTACTATTGCAACTACAATTGCTACTACTACTACTACTACAACTAGTATTACAACAACAACTTCTACTACTACTGCTTTAGCTACTACTAGAACTTCTACAGCGACTTCTAATGCCATTACAACTACTACTGCAACTATTGCTACTACGGCTGCTATTGCTACTACCGCTAACACTAGTTAGACTGTTACAACTGCTGCTGCTACTACTAATACATCTACTATTACTATTACTTATGCTATTATTGTTGCTACTGCTACTACTGCTACTACTACCACTATTATGACTACTATTGTTGCAGCTGCTATTGCTACTTTGCTACTACTACTACTACTACTACCACAACCACTACTATTTTTGCTACTATTGCTGCTACTAGTACTACTGCTGCTACTGTTACAACTCCTACTACTAGTCCTACTCCTCGTACAACAACTACTGCTACTACTACTACTGCTCCTACAACAACAACAACAACAACTACTACTACTACTACTACTACTACTACTACGACTACTACTACTTCTACGACAACTACTACTTCTACTACTACTATTACTCGTCCTAATACTACTACAACTACTTCAGCCACTACAGCTATTAATACTACTTCTACTACTACTACTGTTGCTGCTAATACTAATACTACTACTCCTACTGCTACTATGGCTACTACTACTCCCACTGCTACTATGGCTACTGCTACTACTACTATTGCTACTACTACTATACCTACTACTACAACCGACGCTACTGCTACTACTACAACTACAACCACTATCACCGCTACTGCTACTATTGCTATCACGGTTGCTAATACTACTACTCCAACTACTATTGCTACTAATACTACTACTAATGCTGCTGCGACTACTACTATAACTAATGCTAGGGCTACTATTATTTGTTTTCCTTCTACTATTCCGATTGCAACTATCATAGCTACAGCTGCTGCTGCTACTGCAGTAGCAACTACTACTACTACTACTACTACTACTACTATTGCTACCACTATTCTCCTACTACTACTACTAATGCTACTACTCCTACTACTCCTACTACTACTACGGCTCCTACTACAATTAATACTACTGCACACAACTGCTACTACCACTATTGCTGCTCCAACTATACTAGTGCTGCTACTGCTACTACTCTTACTACTAATTTTGCAACTACTATACTTACTTCGTCTGCTACTACGACTATTACTACTACTACTATTGCTACTGCTACTATTAGTACAGTTGCTATTGCTATACAGCTACAACTACTTCGACTGCTACTACTACTGCTTCTACTACTAATACAATGACTACTTCTACTACTGCTACTTTTACAACTACTACTACTACTACTATTGCTATGACAAAATCTACTGCTACTATTACCACCACTGACACAATTAGTACTACTACTACAACAACAAATACTACTACTACCACTACCACTATTGCTACTACTACTACTAGTACTACTGCTATTGCTGCTGCTACTACTACTACGTCTGCAACTACTAGTACTACTACTACTATAGTTGCTACAACTAACATAGCTACTACTGCTTCTATTGCTACTCTTACTACTACTACTACCACTACTATTATTGCTACTACTGCTATGACTATCAATACTTGTACTACTACAACTACAACTACTATAATTGCTACCACAAACAAAGCCAATACTACTTCTATTACTACCGCTACTCCTACTACTATTACTATGACTAATACTACTACGACTAGCACTTCTACAACTACTGATACTATTCCTACTACTATTACTGCTACTATTACTATAACAACTACTACTACTGCTGTTATGGCTGCAACTACTTCTACTACTACTACAACTACTAGTTCTACTACTACTAAGACTACTCCTAATATTATTCCTACTGCTTCAATGACTGTTGCTGTTACTGCTGCTACTACTGTTGCAACTACTATTACGACTAATATATCTTCTACTTACTACTAGTACAACTACTACTACGACTTTACAACTACTACTACGTCCTATACTAATACTACTACAGGACGCTGGTGCTGCTACTAGGACTATACTACAACTACTGCCACAAGCAGCTAACGAGGCTTGACAGACGAGTACGACGACTATAACGACTACGACCACAAACGAAGGTCGACTACGACTAGACAACGAGTAGTGGCGACCGATGCGCCTACGACGGACTATGACTGCTGGTAGGACACCAAGTGGCTAGCTCATACTCTTGCGGCGACGACTGTGCCTGCTACTACGCGAACTAGACCACTACGTACTACTACGACTACAGACGACTACTACTAGTTCCATATACAAAAACTACCACTTAACCGCATACCCTACGCCGTACCGACAGCGCCCAAAAACTGGGTACCACCACCACCACCACGACTACTACTACTACTACTACTATTGCTACTGCTGTAACTATTTCAACGACTTCTACTACTACTACTACTACAACAACTACTGCTACTACTACTATAATTGCTACTACTACTGCAACTATAACTACTACTACTACTATAGCTACAATGACTACTGCTACTGCTACTACTATAGCTACTACTACTACTTTTGATACTGCAACTACTACTACTACAATAACAACAATAACAACAACTACTGCTACTACTAGTTTTGCTATTGTTGCTGCTGATGCTACTACCGATACTACTGGTACTACTCTTGCTGCAGCTGCTTCTGCTGCTGCTACTACTACTACCACTATTACTTCTATTACAGCAACAACTTCTACTATAGCTACTGCCACTACTAATAATGCTACTACAGCTTCTGCTGCTACTACTACTTCTTATAACACTACTATTGCAGCTACTACTATTGCTACTACTACTACTGCCTCTATTATGCCTACTACTACGGCTACAACTATTGCTACTACTGTTACTGCGACAACTAGTACCTCTCCTACTACTCCTACTACTACTACTGCCTCGATAGCTACTACTACTACTGCTGCTGCCCCAACTTCTAAAACTACTACTACTACTACTACTACTACTACTACAGCTGCTGCTACAACTGTTACTATAGCTATTATGGCTACTACTACTGCTGCTGCAACTGCTACTACAACTATTATGGCTAATACTACTACTACTGCTACAACTACTATTTCCAATACTATAGCTTCTGCTACTACTGCTACTAATGCTACTATAACTACACTACTATTTTAGCTACTACTACTTTTACTACAACAACTACTAATATGACTACTACTACTACTATTAATGGCACTTCTACAAGTACGAATACTTCTACTACAACAACTGCTACTACTACTGCTACTGTTACTACTACTCCAATTGCTACTACGGCTACTACGACTACTGCTACAACTACTAATACTACTACTGCTGCACCAACTGCTACTACTACTACTCCTACTATGCCGACTACTGTTACTACTGCTATTTCTACTACTAGTACAACTACTATTGCTTCTTTTGTTTCTACTACTACTATTATTTTTACTAATAATACTCCTACTACTATTACTACTGGTACTACTACTACTTCTATTGCTGCAATCACTACTACTATGATTGAAACTACTACTGCTACTACTAATGCTGCTCCAACTACTTCTCCTACTGCTACTGCTACTGCTATTAGTACTACTTCTATTGCTCTTGCTACTACTACTACTACTCCAACTACTCCTACTACTACAACCATGACTATTGCTATGGACACCACTACGACTACTGCTACTACTAATGCTCCTACTACTACTACTACTGCTACTCCTACTACAACAACTACTGCCCCCACTATTACTACTACTACTAGTACAACTCCAACTACTACAAGTGCTACAACTGCTCCTACTGCTCCTACTAATGCGACTACTGCAACTATAGCTACTAGTACTGTGGCTACTATGGTTGCTATTACTACTACTCTTACTACTATTGCTACTGCTTCTACAACAACTACTGCTGCTATGACTACAACTACAACTACTACTATTATTACAATAACTAATACTACTACTACTGCTATAGCTACTACCACTATTACTTTTTCTAATATTACTACTACTACGACTACTACTACTATGACTACTACTACTACTACTACTCCTACTACTACTAGTACTACTACAAGAACTGCTACCACTACTACTTCTCCTACTCCTACCACTACTACTACTACTACTGCCACGGCTAAAATAACTACTGCTACTACTGCAACTGCTACTACGTCTCCTCCTACTACTGCTACTAGTACTACTATTGCTACTACTAATTCTGCTACTACTACTCATACTTCCAATTCTACCACTACAACTGCTACTATTACTGCTACTTCGATAGCTACTATTGCTATTGCGACTACGGTGGCCACCTCTCCTACTACTACAACAACTAATACTACTACTTCTGCTACTACTGCTACAGCTACTATTGGTACTACTACTATTATTGCTACTACTACTACAATGGCTACTACTACTACTACTACTACTACTAATATTACTGCTACTACTACTACTACTATTACTAAAATTACTACTAGTAATACTACTACTCCGACAACTACTACGGTCACAACAATAACAACAACAACTACTACTACTACTGCTGCTACTAGTACTACTACTCTTGCGACTACACTGCTATTGCTACTACGACTTATGCTACTACTACTTTCCCTACTTCTACTGCTACTGTTGCTATTGTTACTACTATGACTGCTACTGCTACCACTATTATTATTACTACTACTACTACTACCACTACAACTACCACAACTACTACTGCTACTACTACCACTACTACTACCACTACTACTACTACTACCACTACTACAACTACTATGTCAAGTACTGCTTCTACTGCTACTACTACTACCACTACTACTGCTACTACTACTACCACAACTATTGCAACTACTACTCCTATTGCTACTCCTACTACTACTACTACTACTGCCCTTGCTACTACAACTACCATCCTACTACTGCTGTTGCTACTACTACTACTACAACTACTGCAGCTACTACTCCTATTGCTACTCCTACGACTACTACTACTACTGCCCTTGCTACTACAACTACCATCCTACTACTACTACTACTACTATAGCTACTCCTACTATAACTACAACTGCTCCTACTATTACAACTGTAACTACTACAACTGGTACTACTATAAGTGCAACAAATGCTCCTATTGCTCCTACTACTGCTACTACTACC
>RXID01001110.1:0-31304 GCA_005019695.1 Trichopus zeylanicus subsp. travancoricus | reverse complement strand
AGCAGCAGCAGCAATAGTAGAAGTAGTTGTTGTAGTAATTTGATTAGGATTAGCAGTAGTGGTAGTAGTATTAGTATGAGTAGTAGTAGTGGTGGTGGTGGTGGTAAGAGTAGTAATAGTAGTAGGAGTAGTCGTAATTGTAGTAGTAGTAGAAGTAGTAATAGTAGTCATAGTAGCAGAGGCAGTAGTAGTAGTAGTGGTAGTAGTAGGAGGAGTGCAGTGGTAGTAGCAGGAGGAGGAGGAGGAAGAGTTGTAGTCATAGAAGTTGTAGGACTGCTAGGATTAGTAGCTTGTCGTAGAAGTTTTAGGAGTGTTAGGAGTAGTAGTAGGAGGAGGAGTAGAAGTAGCAATAGTTGTTGTTGTTGATGTGCTAGTAATTATAGTAATAGTCGTTAGAGTAGTAGTAGTAGCACTTGTACTAGCAATAGAAGTAGTGGTAGTAGTTGTACTTGTATTATTAGTAGTAGTAGTTGTAGCAGTACTAGTAGTAATTGCAGTGGTACTTGTAGTAGTTGTTGTTATTATTGTAGTAGTGGTGGTGGTGGTAGTAGTAGCAATAGTAGTAGTTGGAGTTGGAGTAGGAGTAGCACTAGGCGTAGTAGTGGTTGGAGTAGGTGTAGTAGTAGTTGTAGGAGTAGTAGTAGAAGTACGAGTTATAGTAGGAGTAATAGTAGCGGTAGTTGTAGTAGTACGAGTAGTAGTAGTAGCGGTAGTAGGACCAGGAGTAGGAATAGTAGTAGTAGTAGGAGGAGTGGGAGGAGGAGGAGGAGGAGGAGTAGTAGTAGTAGTAGTAGTAGTAGTAGTAGTAATAGTAGTAGCAGTAGTAGTTGCTGTTATTGTGTTAGTATTAGTTGCCGCAGTACCAGTAGTAGTAGGAGTTGTAGTTGTAGCAATTGTACTAGTAGTAGAAGTACTAGTAGTAGTAGTAGTCATGTTAGTAGTAGTAGTAGTTTTAGTAGTAGTAGTAGTAGCTATAGTAGTAGTGGTAGTAGAAGTGGTTTGAGTTGGAGTAGGGGAAGTAGTAGGGGTTATAGTAGTAGTAGTAGTACTACCAGTAGTAGTAGTAGTAGTAATTGTAGTTGTAGCAGTAGTAGTAGTAGTAGCTACAGTTGTAGAAGTAGTCGTAGTAGTAGTATTCATAATAGTAGTACTAGCAAAAGTTGTGGAAGGAGTAGTAGTAGTAGCAGTTGTGCTACTAATAACGTAGTAGTAGTCCTAGTAGTAGTAGTAGTAGTAGTAGTAGTAGCAGTAGCAGTTGTTGCAATAGTAGTAGGAGTAGGAGCGTTTGGCGTAGTAGTATTAGTACGAGTAGTAGTAGTAGTAGTAGGAGTTGTAGTTGAAGTAATAGTCATAATAGTAGTAGCAGTAGCAATAGTAGTAGTAGTAGTCATCGTATTAGCAGTAGTAGTAGATGGAGTAGTAGTCGTAGAAGTTGTAGCAGTGCCAAGCATAGTAGTAGTAGTAGGAGCAGTAAAAGTTGCTGTATAATAAGTAGTAGAAGTAGTAGGAGGTTAGTATTAGTAGTAGTACTCATAGTAGTAGAAGTAGTGGTGTTGGGATTTCTAGCAACAGTAGTAGGAGTAGGAATAGTAGCAATTGTACTAGTAGTAGTAGTAGTAGTAGTAGTAGTAGTAGTAGTAGTAGTGGTAGTGGTAATGGTAGTCGTGGTAGTAGCAGTAGTATTAGTAGCAATAATAGTAGTAGGAGTTGGGGTAGGAGCGGTAGTTTTTGTAGTAGTAGTAGGAGTAGGAGTAGTAGTAGAAGAAGTATGTGTAGGAGTAGTAGTGGTAGAAGGAGTTGGTGTACACGTAGGAGTAGTAGTAGGAGTAGTAGTAGGAGTTGGTGTACGTGTGAGAGTAGTAGTAGGAGTAGTACTAGTAGTAGTAGGAGTAGTAGTGGCAATTATACTAGTAGTAGAAGTAGTTGTAGTAGTTGTTGCTGTAGTAGTAGTTGTGTTAATAATAGTAGTAGTAGTAGTAGTAGTAGTAGTAGTAGTAGTAGCATCAATTGTTGTAGTAGTAGTGGGAGTTGGGTTAGCAGTAGTTGTAGGAGTGGTAGAAGTCATAGGAGTTGGAGTAGGCGTAGTAGTAGCAGAAGTAGTCGAAGTAGTTGCAGTAGTAGTAGTATTAGTAGGGGTAGTTGTAGTAGTTGCAACAACAGCATCAACAGTAGGAGTACTAGTTGTGGTAGTAGTGTAAATCGTAGTAGTAGTAGAACTAGTAAAGTGGTAGTAGTAGAAGTAGTTGTAGTAGTAGTAGTAGTGGTTGTTGTTGTGGTAGCAGCAGTAGTAGCAGTTGTAGTAGTAGCATTAGTAGTATTGGTTGTTGTAGTAGTACTACAATTATCAGCGTGGAGCAACAACAGTAGTGGTAGCATTAGCAGTAGTTGTAGTTGTAGTAGTAGAAGCAGTAATAGCAATAGTAGCAGTAGTAGCAGTAGCAGTAGTTGTAGTACTAGGAGAAATAGTAGGATCTGTAGTAGCAACAGTAGCAGTAGTAGTAGTAGCAGTAGTTGTAGTATGAGGAGAAATAGTAGGAGCTGTAGTAGTAGTTTCAACAACAACCATAGTAGTAGTAGTGGTAGTAGTAGTTGTTGTTGCAGCAGTAGTAGTAGTAGTAGCGGTGGTTGTGCAGTAGTAGCCACAACAGTAGTTGCAGTAGTAGTAATTATCATGGTAGTAATAGTAGCAGCTGTAGTAGTAGTCGTAGTGGTAGCAGTAGCAGCAGCATTAGTGATAGTTGTAGTAATAGTAGTACTAGTAGTAGTGGTAGTGGTAGCAGTTGTCGTATCAGTAGTGGAGTAGTAGCAATAGTAGTAGCAATAGTAGCAACAATGGCATAAATGGTTGTACCAGTAGTACCAGTTGTAGTAGTAACAGTAGCAGCAGGATCCGTATTAGCAGTAGTAGTAGTAGCAGTAGTAGCAGCAGCAGCAGTAGTTGTAGGGGCAGTAGGAGCATACGTATTAGTAGAAGTAGTAGCAGTAGTATGAACAATAATAGCAACAGCGGCAGCAGCGACAGTGGTAGTAGTAGTAGTAGTCGAAATAGTAGTCGCAGTAGTAGTTGCAGCAGAAATAGTGGCAATAGTAGTAGTTGTTGTTATTGAACTAGTAGCAGTAGTAGTAGTAGTAGTAGTAGTAGTAGTAGTTGAGGTTGGAGTAGGAGTGGTAGTAGGAGTAGTAACAGTTGTAGTAGAGCTAGTAGTATTAGTAGCAGCAGTAGTTGTAGCAGTGGGAGTTGGAGTGGGAGTAGTAGTAGCAATAGTAGCGGTAGTAGCAGGAGTATTAGTAGCAGTTGTATTAGTAGTAGGAGTAAGAATAGTACTAGTAGTGGGAGCATTATTAGTAGAAGCAGTAGTAGCGGTAGTTATGGTAGCAATTGGAGTAGTAGTAGTTGTAGATGTAGCAGTAGCCATTGTAGTAGTAGTAGTTGTAGTACTAGTTGAAGTAGGAGTAGTTATAGTTGCACTAGTAGCAATCACAGTAGTAGTCGTAACAGTAGTAGTAGGAGAAGTTATTGTAGTAGTAGTATGAGTAGTAGTAGCAGCAGGAGTACTATTTTAGCAGTAGTAGTAGTAGTAGTAGTAGTTGCAGCAACAACAGTAGTAATAGTAGTATTAGTAGTAGTAGTAGTAGTAGTGGTTGTAGTATTAGTAGTACTAGTAATAGTAGTAGTTGTTGTTGTAGGAGTTGGAGCAGCAGTAGTAGTAGGAGTTGTAGTGGGAGTTGGAGGAGGAGGAGGAGTAGTAGTAGTAGTAGTAGTAGTAGCAGCAGCAGCTGTAGGAGTTGTAGAAGGAGTTGAAGCAGGAGAAGCAGTAGTATTAGTAGTTGTAGTAACTGTAGGAGTTGGAGCAAGAGTGGTAGTTGCGGTAGGAGCTGGAGTAGGAGTAATAGTAGTAGTAGTACTAGTTGTGGTAGGAGTAGTAGTTGTAGTAAGAGTAGTAGTAGTAGTTGTAGTAATAGTAGTAGTAGTGGTAGAAGTAGAAGCAGAAGCACTAGTAGTAGTAGAAGTCATACTTGTAGTAGGAGAAGTAGTGGTAGAGGTAGCTGTATTAGTAGTTGTTAAAGTAGTTGTAGGAGTAGTTGTAGGAGTAGTCATTGGAGTAGTTGTAGGAGTAGTTGTAGTAGTAGTAGTAGCAGTAGTATTAGTAGTGGTAGTAGTAATGGTTGTAGTAGCAGTAGTAGCAGTAGTAGCAGTTGTTGTAGCAACAACAGCAGCAGCAGCAGGAGTAGTAGTAGCAATACTCGTAGTAGTAGTCATAGTAGAAGTAGTTGTAGTAGAAGTAGTAGTAGTAGTAGTTTTAATAGTAGTAGTAGTTGTTGTTGTAGTTCTAGTATTAGTAGTAGTAGTAATAGTTGTAGTAGTAGTAATAGTGCAATTGTGGCAGTTGTAGCATGAGTCGTAGTAGTAGTAGCAGCAGTTGTAGCCGTGGTAGTAGTAGTAGTGGTAGTAGCAGTACTAGTACTAGTAGTAGTAGTAGTAGTAGTAGCAGCAGCAGCAGTACTAGTTGTAGTAGAAGTAGTAGCAGCAATAGTAGCCATAGTGGAGGTAGTAGCAATAATAGTAGCATTATTTACAGCAGTAGTAGCAATAGGAGCAGTAGTAGCAGTAGTAGTAATAATAGTATTATCAGTAGTAGTTAGTGTAGTAGGAGCTGTAGTAGCTGTAGTGGCAGGTGCAGCAGAAGCAGTAGAAGTAATAGTTGTAGTAGCAGTAGGAGTAGTAGTAGCAGTAGTAGCTGGAGAAGCAGGATCAATAGTAGTAGTCGCTGTAGCAGCAGTAGCAAAAGTAGCAGTAGTAGTAGCATATGTAGTAGCAACAGCAACAGTAGTAGTAGTTGTCATGGTAGTAGTAGTAGTCGTGATAGTAGTAGTATTATCGGTACTAGTAGCCATGGCAATAGCAGCAATAGTAGTAGGGCTTGGAGTAGGAGTGGTACTAGGAGTAGTAGTAGTTGGAGTGGTGGTAGTAGTAGCAGTGGCAAGAGTAGTAAGAGTAGCAGTAGTGGTAGTAGTAGTAGTAGCAGCAGGAGTTGGAGTACAATAGTGGTAGCAACAGCAGTAGTAGTAGGAGTAGCATTAGCCATGCCAGTAGTGCTGTATTATGAGGAATCGAAGTAGTAGTTGTAGTACTATTCATAACAGTAGTAGTAGTTGGCGTCATATAAGGAGTAGTAGTATAAGCAATTGTACTAGTAGTAGTATAGTAGCAGCGAAAATAGTATTAGCAGTACTAGCAGTAGTAGTTATAGTAGTATAGTAGTAGTAGTAATTGTTGTTGTCGTTGTTGCAGTAGTAGTAGTAGCAGTATGAGCAATAGTAGTAGTAGTAGTGTAGAAGTAGTTGTAGTAGTAGTGTAGTATTTATAGCAGTAGTTATAGTAGTGGAGGTAGTAGTAGTAGCAGCAGTAGCAGTAATAATAGTAGTAGTAGTCATTGTAGTAGTAGTAGCAACAATAGTAGTAGGAGTAGTAGTAGTAGCAGTAGTAGTAGTAGTAGTAGTAGTAGTAGTCGTAGTAGTAGTAGCACTAGTAGTAATTGCTGTAGCTACAGCTATAGCAGAAGTAGCTTTAAGAGTAGTGGTAATAGTCGTTATAGCAGTAGTAGTTGTTCTTGTAGCAATAGCAGCTGAAGTAATAGTAGTAGTTTTAGTAGTAGTAGTAGCAGTAGTAATTTTAGTGGGAGTCAAATTTGTAGTGGCAGTAGTGGCAATAGTAGCAATAGTAGTAGTAATTATTATTGTTGTTGTTGTTATAGTAATAATAGAAGTAGTAGTAGTAGTTCTAAAAGTAATTGGAGCAACAGTAGTTATTGTAGCAGTAGTTGTCGTAGTGGCTATCAAAGAAGTGGTAGTCGTAGCAATAGAAGTATCAATAGTAGAAGTAGTAATAGAACTACAAGTAGAAGAAGTAGTAGTAGTAGTAGCAGCAGTTGTAGTATTAGTAGTATTAGTTGGAGTAGCAGTAGTAGTTGTAGTGATAATTATAGCAGGAGAAGTAGTAGTAGTAGCGGTAGTAATTGTAGCAGCGGTGGTAGTATTAATAGTTGTTGTAGTAGTCGTAGTACTAGCAGCAGCAATAGTAGTAGTAGTAGCAGTTATAGCAGCAACTATAGTAGTAGTGGTGGTTGTAGTAGTAGTAGCAGCGGTAGTTGCAGCAGTAGTTGAAGTAGCACTAGTAGTAGTGATAGTAGCAATAGTAGGAGTAGTAGTACTAGTAGTAGGAGTAGTAATAGTAGTATTAGCAGTGGTGGTGGTAGTAGTAGTTGTAGTATTGGTAGCAACTGTAGAAGTTGTAGCAGTAATAGTACTAGTAGCATTAGTCGCAGAAGTAGCAATAGTTATTGTAGTAGCAGTAGTTTTAGTAGTATTAGGAGAAGCATTGGTAGCAAAAGTAGCAGTCGTAGTAGTGGTGGCAGTCATAGCAGTAGTAGCCACTGTAGCTGAATTGGTAGTAGTAGCAGAAGTAGTAGTTGTAGCAGTAGCAGCAGTAGTACTGGTGTCATTAAAGTTGTAGCGAAAGAAGAAGTATGAGTAGTAGTAACAATAGCAGTAATACTCATTGTAGAATCAGTAGAAGTAGTAGTGGTAGTAGTAGAAACAATAGTATTGGAAGTTGCAGTTGTAGTAGTATCATAGGTGGTAGCAGTAGTAATAGTAGTAGCACAAGCAGTTGAAGCTCTAGTAGTAAAATTCATTGTAGCATTCGTAATAGCAATAGTTGTTGTTGTTATAGGAATAGTAGCAGTAGTAGCAGCAGTAGTAGAAGTAGTAGCAGCAGTAGTAGGACTTTTAATGGTAGTCAAATTAACGGTAGCAATAGTGGTAGTAGTAGCAATTGTTGTCGTTGTTGTTATTATTGTGGCAATAATAGTAATAGTCGTAGCGAAAGTAGTGGAAGTAATAGTAGTAGCAGCAGTTGTAGCAGTAGTAGTTGTAGTGGCCGTCGAAGAAGTGATAGCAATAGTAGCATTAGAAATCATAGTAGCTATAGCAGTAGTAGCAACAATCGTACCAGTAGTAGTAGCTGTAGTAGTACCAATAGAAGTAGTAATAGAACTAGAAGTAGTAGTAGTAGTAGTAGTAATAATAGTAGTAGTAATAGTAGTTGTAGTAGTAGCAGTAGTAGTAGTAATAGTAGTAATAGTAGTAGTAGCAGTAGTAATATAAGTAGTAGAAGTAATAGTATTACTGGTAGTAGTATTAGTTGGAGTAGTAAGTAGTAGTAGTAGCAGCTGTAGTAGCTGCGGTACTTGTAGCAAGACAAGTAGTAGTACTATTAGTAGTAGTTGCAATAGCGGTAGTAGTATTAGTGGTTGTAGTAGTCATTGTAGTAGTAGCAGCAACAATTGTTGTATTAGCAGTAGCAGCAGCAATTGTAGTAGTTGTAGCAGTTGTATCCGTAGCTGCAGTAGCGATAGTGGTAGTAGTAGTAGCAATAGCATTAGTTGCATTAGTTGTAGTAGTAGCAGTAGTAGTATTGATAGTAGCCGTAGTAGGAGTAGTAGTGGTAGTAGTAGCAATAGTAGTAATAGTAGTAGTAGTTTTTGAAGTAGCAGTAGCAGTGGAAGTACTAGGACTACTATAGCAAATACTAATATTACCACCGTTGCTACTATTACTGCTACTTCTTCTACTAAAATTACCACTGCTTCTACTACTGCTGCTACTATTACTGCTACTTCAACTAATACTACTATCGCTACTACTACTACTATTACTACTACAACTACTACCACTCCTAGTTCTATTACTACTGTTGTTGCTACTACTGCTACGACTGCTACTACTACTATTGTTACTATGGTGACTGCTGCTAGTATTAGTAGTAGAAGCAGTAGCAGTGGTTCTTATAGTAGTAGTGCTAGCAGTAGTAGTAGTAGTAGTAGTAGTAGTAGTAGCAGTAACAGTTGAATTACAACTACTACTCCTACTCTTACGTGTGCTACTACTACTACTACTATTCCTACAGCTACTACTACTACCACTTATACTCCCACAACTACTACTACGACTTCTACTACTACTGCTACTGCTACTACAACAACTATTACTACTACTACAACTACTATAACTACTAGTATCGTTCCTACTACTAATACTACAACAACAATAACAACTACAACTCCGTCCGCTACTACTACTACTACTACTTCTATTATCACCACCACCACCACCACTACTACTACTTCTATTACCACCACTACTACTTCTATTACCACCATGACTACTACTACTACTATGACAGCTACCTATACTACTTCCAACTCCTATTACTAGTACTACTCGAACAACTACTACTCCAATTACGACTACTACTACTATTACTACTACTACCACTATTTCAACAACTACTACTCCAACAACTACTGCTACTACTACTTCTGCTACTAGTACAACCATACTATTACTTCTACTTTTGCTGTCGTTGCATATACTACTACTACTACTACTACTACAAATGCGACTACTACTACAACAATAATAACTACTACTGTAGCAGCTGTTGCAGCTAGTTCTACTACTGTTACAACTACTATTGCTGTTGCTGCTGCTGCTACTGCTACTACTACTATGACTATTACACTACTTCTACTACTAAGACAACTACTACGACGAAAACTAGTACTAATATTACTAGTATTACTACCACTACAACTATTATAATTACTACTGCTAAAACTACTACTATTACTACGACTGCTACTACTGCTACTACCTCAACTATGACTACTGTTACTACTACTACAAGTACAACTACTTCCCCAAGAACTACTACAACACCTACTATAACTACAAATGCTACTGCTACTAATACTATATCTATTCCTACTCCCAGTATTGTTACTACTACTACAAATGCTAGTACAACTACTGCAACTACTCCTACAACTACTACTACAATAACAACTACTATTGCTATTACTGCTACTACTACTACTTTTACAAATACTCTTACAACAACAACAATAACTACTATTGCTACTACTGCCACTGCTACTTTGACTACTACTACTACCACAACAACTATTTCCCCTACTACTATAGCTACTGCTACTCCTACTACTACTACCACAACTACTGCTACTCCTACTACTACTGCTAGTGCTACTACTACAACTACTATTGCTAGAGCTACTACTACTACTACTGCTGCTGCTACTACTACTACTACTACTATTACTTTTACTACTACTACTTTTGCCACTACTGCCGCTACTTCTACTGCTATTGCTCCTACTACAACTGTTGCTACTTCTGGTACTACAACATTTTTACTACTACTACTACCACTACTACTACTTTTGCAACTGCTGCAACTGCTAGAACAACTACTACTACTATCGCTACTACAACTTCTATTACTATTGCTCCTGCTATTTCTACAGCAACCACTACTATTATAAGCATTACTGCTGCTGCTACTACTACTACTACTAATACTACTACTATTACCACTACTCCTACTACTACTGCTGCTGCTGCCACTACTACTGCTACTACTGCTCCTCCTCCTCCAACTGCTGCAACTACCACTACTACTTGTACTGTTACTACCACAACTTCCCCTACTACTACTATTGCTAGTACTACTGCAAATACTCTTACTACTACTACAACTGCTACTACTACTACTACTACTACAACACTTACTACTGCAACTACAACAATAACTACTACTATTACTACTACTACTCCTCCACCTACTATTACAACCACATCTGCTTCTACTACTACTTCTTTTGCTATAACTACTACTACTACTACTACTACTAGAACTACTACTAGTACTACTACTAATACTACTACAACTACAACTACTACTATATCAATAACTATTACAGCTACTACTACTACTCCACCTAATACTACAACTACTGCTGCTACTACTATGACTACTCCTATTACTGCTACCACTATTACTACTTCTACTACAACCACTACCGCTACAACTATGACAACTTAAACTTCTCCTACTACTACTACTACTACTCCTGCTACTACTACTACGACTTGTGTTACTACTACAACTACATCAACTAATACAACTACTACTACTTCTACCACTTCTACTACTACTACTCCTACTACTACTACTACTACAACTGCTACTTCTACTACTGCTACAACTACTACAAGAACTACTACTACTACTACTGCAAGTACAACTGCTACTATTGCTACTACAACAACAACAACAACTACTACTACTACTCCTCCTCCTACTATCACAACTTGTACTACTTCTACTACAACTACTACTAGTAGTAGTTATAGTTGTAGTAGGAGCAAGAATAGTAGTAGTAGTGGTGGTGGTGGTGCTAGTAGTAGTAGTAGTAGGTGTAATAGTAGTTGTAGTTGTAGTAGTAGTAGCAGTACTAGTCATAGTAGTAGTAGCAGTAGTAGTAGTAGTAGCAGTAGCAGTTATGGCAGCAGCTTTGGTAGTAGTAGCAGTAGTAGTAGCACTAGCAGTTGTAGTGGTGGCAGTAGCAATAGTAGTAAGTAGTAGTTGTAGTAGTAATAGTAGTAATAGTAGTAGTGGTAGTAGCAATAATAGTAGTAGTAGTAGCAGTTATGGTAGTAGAAGGACTAGTAGTTAGTATTTGCAATAGTAGTTGGAGTATTATTAGCAACAGTAGTGGTTGTAGTAGTAGCAGTAGCAGCAATAGTAGTTGGAACAGGAGTAGATGTAGTCATAGAAGTAGTAGTAGGAGTAGTAGTAGTAGCAGCAGTAGCCATATTAGTAGTAGTTGTAATAGTAGTGGTAGTAGAAGTAGAAGTAGTAGCAGTACTAGGAGTTGTAGTTGTAGCAGTAGTTGCAGTAGTAGTGGTAGTAGTATTGGTAGTCATTGCAATAGCAATAGCAATAGTAGTAATAGTAGTAGTCGTATTAGGAGTTGGAGTTGTTGTGGTTGTAGTGGTAGCAACAATAGCAATAGCAATAGTAGAAATAGTAGTGGTAGTAGTAGTAGTTGATGTTGAAGTTATAGCAGAAGTAGAAGTAGAAGTAGCAGCAGTAGTAGTAGTCGTTGGAGTAGTCGTAGTAGAAGTAGTAGCTATAGTTGATGTAGAAGTAGAAGTAGTAGTAGTTGTAGTTGTAGTAGAAGTAGCAATTGGAGCACAAGTAGGAGTAGTAGCATCAGTAGTAGTGGAAGTAGTAGTAATAGTTGTAGTAGTTGCAGTAGTAGTAGCAGTAGCAGTTGTACCATCCATAGTTGTAGTCAAAGTTGTAGCAAAAGTCATAATATAGTAGAAGTAATAGTAGTTGTTGTAATAATAGCATCGATAATAGCTACAGTGGAGTAGTCGGAGTAGTATTAGTTGTAGTAGGTGTAGTAGCAGCAGTAGTAGCAATAGTAGTGGTTGGAGTAACAACACCGGTAGTGTTAGTAGAAGTAGTAGGAGTAGCAGTAGTTGTTGGAGTATTAGTAGTTGCAGTTGAGGTTGTAGTATTAGTAGTAGGAGCAGTAGTTGTAGTAGCAAGAGCCAAAGTAGTTGAAGTAGAAGTAGTTGGAGTAGTAGTAGCAGTTGTGGTAGTAGCAGTAGCAGTGGGAGTAATGGTAATAGTTGTAGCAGTGGTTGGAGTGATATTAGCAGAAATAGTAGTAGCAGCCGTCGTAGTAGTCAGAGTAGAAGTAGTAGTAGCAGCAGTAGTATAGTAGAAGTAGTAGTAGCAGCAGTAGTAGTAGTAGGAGTAACAACACTAGTAGTATTAGTAGAAGTAGTAGGAGTAGCAGTAGTGGTTGGAGTATTAGTAGTTGCATTAGTGGTGGTGGTAGTAGTAGTAGGAGGAGTAGTAGCTGTAGTAGCCTGAGCCGAAGTAGTAGGGGTAGCAATAGTAGAAGTAGTTGGAGTGGTAGCAGTAGTTATAGTAGTAGCCGTAGTAGTGGGAGTAATAGTAACTGTAGTAGTAGTAGTAGTTGGACCGATATTAGTAGAAGTAGTAGCAGCAGTCTTAGTAGTTGGAGTAACAGCATCAGCAACAGTAGTAGTAGTAGTAGTAGTTATTGCGACAGTAGTAGTAGTAGTAGTATGAGTAGTAGTTGTAGTAGCAGTAGCTGAAGTAGTGGCAGTCACAGTTGCTCCTGGAGTATTATTAGTCAAAATAATAGCAGTTGTAGTAGTAGTAGCAGAAGGAGTACTAGTAGTAGGAATAGTAATAGTAGAAGTAGTAGTAGAAGTACTAATAGCAACAACAATAGTAGTTGTAGTAGTGGCTATAGCAGCAATAGTAGTAATAGTAGTGATAGTAGTAGCAGCAGCAGCAGTTGTAGCAGTAGTGGAAGGAGTAATAGTAGTACTTATAGTAGTAGTGGAAGTAATAATACTAGTAGTGGTAGTCGCAGTAGTAACAGTAGCAGCAGTAGCAGCCGCAGTTGTAGTAGTAGTAGTTGTTGTTGTAATAGTATTAGTACCACAAGTAGTAGTAGTAGAAATAGTAGTGGTGGTAGTAGCAGCAGTAGTATTAGTAGTAGCAGTACTAGTAGCAGTTGTAGCAGTAATAGCAGTAGTAGTAGCTGCAACAGAAGTAGTAGTAGTAGTAGTAGAAATAAATGCAGTAGCAGCAGTAGTAGCAGTGGTAGTAGTAGTGACAGTAGTAGTATTAGTTTTGGTAGTAGTAGTAGTAGCAGTAGCAGTGATAGCAATAGTTGTAGCAGTAATAGTAGCTGTAGTAGTAGTAGCAGCAACAACAGTAATAGGAATAGTTGTAGTAGTAGCAGTAGCAGTAGTAGTTATTGTACTAGCATTAGTAGTAGTAGTAGTAGTGGAAGTTACGGCAGTAGTAGCTAGAGTAGCAGTAGCACAAGTAGTATTAGTTTTGGTAGTAGTAGTAGTAGTAGTAGTAGTAGCAGCAGCAGTAGTAGCAGTAGTAGTAATAGCTGTAGTAGTAGTAGTAGTAGTAATAGTAGTAGCAGTCATAGTAGTGGTAGCAGAAGTAGCCATAGTAGCCATAGTAGAAGTAGTAGTGGTTGTAGCAGTCAAAGCAAAAGTAGCAGTAATAGTACGAGTAGTAATAGTAGCAATAGTGGTCAAAGTAGTAGTGGTTGTAGCAGGAGTTGTAGCAGTTGTGGTAGAAGTAGTAGTAGCAGCAGTAATATTAGTAGTAGCAGAAATAATACTAGCTGTTGTAGTTATGGTAGGACTAGCTGTAGTACTTGCAGCAACAGTTGTTGTTGTTGTATTAGTCATAGCAATAGTAGTAGTAGCCATAGTAGGAGTTGCAACAGTAGTAGTAGTGTTAGTAGCAGTAGTAGTAGCAGAGGTAGTAGAAGTTTGAGAAGCTGTAGCAATTGCAGCAGTAGTAATATTAATAGCTAAAGTAGTGGTAGAGGTCGTAGTATTAGCAGCAATAGTAGTTGTGGTAGTAGTTGTAGTTGTAGTCATTGTTATTGTTGTTTTTGTTGTTGTAACAGTAATATGAGCAATAGCAGCAGTAGAAGTAGTAGTAGTTGTTGTAGTAGCAGTCGCAGTAGCAATAGTTGTAGTGGCGTAGGTAGTAGTAGTAGTAGTTGAAATAGTAGTAGTAGTTGTTGTTATAGCGATAATACTGGTAGTAGTAGTAGTTGGTGTTTTATTAGTAGTAGTAGTAGTATTTGTAGTGGTAGTTGTAGTTGCAATAGTAGCAAAAGTGGTGGTAGTTGTTGTTGTTGTTGTTGTTGTGGTAGTAGTAGTGGTGGTGGTGGTAGTAGTAGGAGTAGTAGTGGTGGTGGTGGTGGTAGTAGTAGTAGTAGTTGTTTTTGTTGTTGTTGTTGTTGTAAGAGCAGCCATAGTAGCCATAGAAGTACTAGCAGCAGTAGTTGTAGTAGCAGTTGTGGTTGCGATAGTAATAGTAGCACCAAGAGTAGCCGCAGTAGCCATAAAAGTAGTAGTTATTGCAGACGTAGTAGGAGTATCAATAGTAGTAGTAGTAGTAGGAGTAGTAGTACTAGCACTAGTAGTAGCAGAAGTAGCATTAGTATTAGCAGAAGTAGCTGTAGTAGCCGTAGTTGTAGTAGCAGTAATAGTAGCAGTAGCAGTAGTAGTTGTAACAGAAGTAGTGGCAGTAGATATAGTCATAGGAGATGTAGAAGTAGTAGCAAAAGTAGTAGCAATAGCATTAGTAATATTAGTAGTAGTAGCATTAAAAGTAGTACTAGTAGTTGCAGTAGCAGTAGTAGCAGTTGTAGTAGCAGTGTAATAGTAGTCCTGCAGTAGTAGCAAGAGCTGTAACAGTAGTAGCAGTATTAGAAATAGTAGTTGTAGTAGAAGTAGTAGTAGTAGCAGTAGTCGTAATAGTAGTTGTAGTAGGAGTAGTTGTAGTAGTTGTGGTAATAGTAGCAGTGGCAGTAGTAGCAGTAGTAATAGTTGCAATAGTAGTAGTAGCAGTCGTGGTGGCATTAGTAATAGTAATAGTTGTCATAACAGTAGCAGCATTAGCAGTAGAAGTGGTATTAGTAGTCATAGTAGTTGTAGTAGTTGGATTAGTAACAGTAGTTGTCATAGTAGTAGTAGTAGCTGTGTTAGTACTAGTAGTGGTAGTGGTAGTGGTGGTGGTAGTAGTAGTAGCTGTAGCTGTAGCAGTGGCAGTAGTAATAGTAGGAGTAGCCGCATCAGTAGTAGTTGTAGTAGTCGTAGTAGTAGAGTTAGAAGTAGCAGTAGTTGTAGTACTAGTAGAAGCATTTGTAGTACTACAAGTAGCAGCAACAACAGTAGTAGCTATGCATGTAATAGTAGTAGGAACAATAGAAGTAGGAGCAGTAGTAGTAGCAGTAGCATTAGTGTAGTAGTTGTTGGAATAGTAGTAGTGGTTGTTGTAGTTGTAGTAGCAGTAGTAGTAGGAGAACTAGTAGTAGTAGGAAGTAGTAGCAGCCGTAGTAGTTGCAGTAGTAGTAGCAGTAGTTGCAGTAGAAGCAGAAGTAGCATCAACAGCAGTAGTGGTACTAGTTGGAGTAGTAGTAGTAGTAGTCGTAGGAATAGCGATAGTAGTAGAAGTCGTAGTAGCAGTCGCAGTAGCAGCAGTAGGAGTAGTTGTAGATGTAGTAGTAGTAGTAGCTATAGAAGTAGGACTTGCAGTAGTAGCAGTAGGAGTAGGACTTGCAGTAGTGGTAGTAGCAGTAGCAATAGCGGTATTAGAGCTAGAATTGACAGTGGTAGTAGTTGTAGTAATAGTAGTTGTAGTTATAGCAATAGTACTCGTAGCAGCTGTATTTGTATCAGTAGCAATATTTTTAGAAGTTGTAGTCACAGTAGTTGTAGCAGCAGTAGTACAAATAGTAGTGGTGGAAGCAATAGCAGTAGTAGTTGCAGTGGTAGTAGCAATAGTTGTAACTGTAGTAGTAGAAGCAAGTATAGCTGAAGTTGAACTGGTAGTAATAGTAGTAGTTGCATTCGTGGTAGTTGTAGCCAAAGTAGCTGAAGTAGTATTAGTAGTAGTAGTAGTAGTCATCTTAGTAGTAGACATAGCAGTAGTAATGGTAGCCGTTGCGGTAGTTGTAATAGGAGTAGCAACAGCACTAGCACTACTAGTAATAGCAGAAGTAGTAGTAGTACTCGGAGTAGTAGTAGCAGTAGCAGCATTAGTAATAGTCATAGTAGTATTAGTAGCTCTAGTAGTTGTTCTAGTAGTAGTAGTATTAGTATTACAAGTAGCAGCAACAGCAGAAGTAATAGTAGTAGTAGTTGTTGTAGTAGTAGCAATTATAGTAGTAGTTGAAGTAGTAGTTGGGTTAGCAGTTGCAGTAAATGTAGTAGGAGTAGTAGCTATAGCAGTACTAGTAGCAATAGTAGTTGAAGTTGAGGTAGTAGTATTTGTAGTAGTAGTAGTACTAGAAACTGTAGTTGTAGTACTAGTAGTAGTAGCAGGACGAGTAGTAGAAGTAGTAGCAATAGTAGTATTAGGAGTAGTAATAGGAGTAGTAGTAGCAGTAGCAGTAGTAGTAGTAGCAGTAGTAGCAGTAGCAGTAGTAGCAGTAGTAGCAGTTGTAGTAGTAGTAGTAGTAGTAGTAGTAGTTGTTGTTGTTATTGTAGTAGTCGTAGTACTAGTAACTATAGTAGATGTAGTAGTAGTTGTTGTTGTGTTAGTGGTAGTTGAAGAAGCAGTAGCTGAAGTAGCAGTATTAGTAGTAGGAGTAGTGGCCATTGTAGTTGTAGTAGCAGAGTAGTAGTTGTAGCAGACATAGCAGTAGTAGCAGTAAATGTTGTAGGAGTAGTAGTAGTACTAGGAATATTGTGGAAGTGGTACTAGAAGTACTAGTAGTAGTAATAGTAGTAGTAGTAGTAGCAGCAGCAGCAGCAGTAGTAGTTGTAGCTGTAGAATTAGCCGGAGTCGCAATAGTAGTAGTAGAAGAAGTACTTGCAGTAGTAGTTGTAGCAGAAGTAGCAGTGGTTGTAGTACTAGTTGTTGTAGATGCAATAGCTATGTAGTATTAGTAGCAGTAGCAACAATATTCGTAGTAGTAGCAGAAGTAGTAGTAGTAGTAGTAATAGTAGTAGTAGCAACAACAGCATAAGCAACAGCAGTAGTAGTTGTAGTAGTAGTCGTAGTAGCAGTAGTAGTATTAGTAGGCGCAATAGAAGGGATAGTAGTAGTTGTAATAGAAGTAGTAGTTTTAGTAGAAGTCAAAGTAGCAGTAGCTGTAGTAGTAGCGGTAGTAGTAGTAGTAGTAGAAGTAGAAGCATTAGTACTAGGAGTAGCAGTAGTAGTAATAGTAGTAGTTGTAGTAGCAACACCTGTAATTGGAGTAGCAGCAATAATAGTAGGAGTAGTAGCAACGGTAGTTGTAACAGTAGTAGCAGTAGTATAATAGTAGCAGGAATAGTAGTAGCAACAGCAAAAGTAGTACTTGTAGGAGTAGCAGTAGAAGTAGAAGGAGTAGTGATAGTAGTAGAAGTCGTAGTAGCAATGGTAGTAGCAGTCGCAGTAGTAGTAGTGGGGGTAGCAATAGAAGTAGTAGTAGTGGTGGTGGTGGTGGTGGTAGCAGTAGCAGTAGCGGTATTAGAAGTAGTGTAATAGTAGTAGTAGTTGTACTAATAGCAGTTGTAGAAGGAGCAATAGTAGTAGTAGCAGTAGTATTTGTTTGAGTAGTAGTAGTTTTAGAAGTAGTAGTCATAATAGTAGTAGCAATAGCTGTCGTGCTAATAGTAGTAGTAGAAGCAGTAATTGTAGTAGTAGTATTACCAGTAGTTGTAGAAGTAGTAGTAGCAAAAGTACAAGTAGTAGTAACAGTAGTAGTTGCATTTGAAGCAGTTCTAGCAGCAGTCATCTTAGGTGTAGCAGTAGTGGTTGTAGTGATAGACATTAAACTAGTTGTAATAGGAGTAGCAGTAGCACTACTAGTAGTAGTAGTAGCAGAAGTAGTGGTAGTAGTAGCAGTAGGAGTAGTAGCAGCAGCTGTAGTAGTAGTACGAGTAGTAGTAGCACTGGTAGTTGAAGAAGTAGTAGTATTTGTAGTAGGAGTAGAAGTAGTCATAGTTGGAGTATTAGTAGCAGTAGAAGTAGTGGAAGTAGTAGCAGTAGTACTAGGAAAAGTAGTAATAGCAATTGGAGTTGTAGTTGTCATAGTAAGAGTTGTAGCAATAGCAATTGGAGTAGTAGCAGTAGTAGTTGTATTAGAAGTAGTAATAGTAGTAGTTCTAGGAGTGGTATTAGTGCTCTCAAAGTACTTGCAGTAGTAGTGTAGTAGTACTAGAAGTAGTTGTGGTCGAAGATGTAGTAGCAACTGTAATAGTTTCAATTCCAGTAGTAGTAGTATTAGCTGTAGTTGTAGTAGTTGTAGTATCATAGTAGTAGTAGTAGCTGGGGCAATGGAAGTTGTAGTATTAGTAGCAGAGGTAGTCATAGTACTAGTAGGAGTAGTAGTAAGAGTAGTAGTAATAGTAGAAGTAGTAGTAGTATTCATTGTAGCAGCAGCAGCAGTAGCGGCAGTAGTAATAGTCATAGTAGGAGTCACAGTCATAGTTGTTGTTGCTGTAGCAGTAGTAGGAGGAGGAGTAATAACTATAGGAGCAGTAATAGTAGTAGGAGTTCTAGGAGTTGCAGTAAGAATAGCAGCAATAGTAGTAGTAATGGTAGTGTAATAGTAGTAGCAGCAGGAGGAGTAGTAGGAGTGGTGGTAGCAGTAGTAGTATAAGTAGTAGTAATAGTTGCAGTAGTAGCAGTAGTAGCAGATGTAGCAGCAGCTGTTGTAGCAATAGTTGTTGTTGTGTAGTAGCAATAGTAGTTGTAGTAGTACTAGTAGCAGTAGTAGTAGCAGCTGAAGTAGTAGTAGTAGTTATAGTAATAGTAACAGTTGTAGTAGTAGAACTATTAGCAGAAGTTGTAATAGTGGCACTATCTATAGTAGTAGTAGTAGTAGTAGTTGCTGTATTAGTAGCAGAGGTAGTAATACGAGCAGTCGTAGTAGCAGTAGAAGCAACAATTGTTCAGGTAGCAGTATTAGTCATAGTTTAGTAGTAATATTAGTACTTGTAGTAGGAGTAGCGCTAGGACTAGTAGCGGCAACAATAGTAGTAATAGTGGTGGTAGTAGTAGAGTACTAGTAGCAGAGCAACAGCAACAGCAGCAAGCGTAGTAGTAGCAGTAGGAGTAGTGGTAGTTGGAGTAGTACTAGCAGTTGTAGTAGCAACAATAGCAATAGTCCCTACAGCATTAGTGGTAGTAGTAGTAACAGCAGCAGTAGGAGTAGGAGGAGCAGTTGCAGTAGTTGTGCTAGTAGTAGTAGAAGCAGTAGCGGTAGTAATAGTAATAGTAGTAGCAGTAGTAGTAGTAATAGCAGCTATCATAGTAGTGGTAGTAGTAGTAGTAGTTGCATTAAAAGTAGTTGGAGTAGCAGCAGCAGTAGTAGTAGCAATAGCAGTAGAAGTAGTAGTAGTAGCAGTAATAGTAGTTGAAATAGCAGTAGCAGCAGTGGTGGTGGTGGTGGTAGTAGCAGTAGTTGTAGTAGGAGAAATAGCAGTGGAAGTAGGAGTAGCGTTAGTAGTAGTAGTAGTAGAAGAAGCAATAATAGTAGTAGTAGTCGTAGCATTATTAGTAGTAATAGTAGTAGCAGCAATAATGGTAATAGTAGTAGGAGTAGCAGAAGTAGAAGATGTAGTAACTGTAGCAATGGCAGTAGTATTAGAAATAGTAGTAGGAGGAGGAGTACTAGCAGCATTAGTACGAGTAATAATACTGGTAATAGTAGTATCAGTAACTGTAGCAGCAGCAGCAGTAGCAATAGCTATAGTAGAAGCAATAGCCATAGCAGTGCTAGTAGTAGTCTTATCAATTGTATTAGCAGCAACTATAGTAGTAGTAATAGTAGTAGCACTAGTAGTAGCAGTAGTAGTTGTTGTGGCTATATCATTATTAGCAATAGTAGGATGAGTCACGGTAGCAATAGTTTTAGTATAGTAGTAGTAATAGTAGTAGCAGCCATAGTAGGAGAGGTAGTAGCTGCTGTAGTAGCAGTAGCAAAAGTAGTGGTTGGTAGAGGAGTAGTAATAGTAGTCATTCTTGCAATAGCAGCAGCAGTAGTCGCAGCAGCAGTGTTAGAAGTAGTAATAGTAGTAGTAGTAAAAATGGCAAAAGTAGTAGCAGTTGTAACAGAAACAAAAGTAGTCGGAGTAGTTGTAGTAGTAGTAGGAGTAGCTCAAGTAGTAGTAGTTGTAGCAGAAGCAATTGAAGCAGTAGTAGTTATACTAGCGGTAGTTGTGGTAGTAGTAAAAGTAGTTGTAGCAACAACAATAGAACTAGTAGTAGTAGTAGCAGTAGGAGAAGAAGTAGTAGTAGTAGTAGTAGTGGCAGCAGTAGTATTAGCAGCTGTAGCAGTAGCAATAGCATAAGTAGCTGTAGTAGCAACAATAGTTGTAGTAGTAGTAGTAGAAGCAGTGGTTTGAGGAGTAGTAGTAGTTGTAGTAGTAGTAGAAGAAGTAGTGGTTTGAGGAGTAGTAGTAGTTGTTGTTGTTGTAGTTGCAGTTGTAGCAATACAGCAGTAGTAGTACTAGCTCTTGTAGTAGTAGCAGTATTAGTAGTAGGAGCAGCAGCAGTAGTGGTAGTAGTAGTAGCAGTAGTAATAGTAGTAGTACTATTAGTAGCAGCTATAGTAGCAGTAAGAGGAGAAGTAGTAGCACTAGGAGTAGTAGGAGTGGTAATAGTTGTATCAGTAGTATGAGTGAGAGTAGTGGCAGTATCAGTAGTATTAGTTGTAGTAGTCGAAGTAGTAGGAGTAGCAGCTGCAATCGTAGTTGTAGTTGTGGCAGTAGTAGAAGTAGCGGCAACAGCAGTAGTAGTAGTAGTAGTAGTAGAAGGAGTAGCATCAGTAGTAGTAGTTGTTGTTGCTGTCATTGTAGTAGGATTAGTAGCAGTAGCAACAGGAGTAGTAGCAGTAGTGTTATTAGTATGAGTAGTTGTCGTGGCAATAGCGGTAACAATAGTAGTCGCTGTTGCAGTAGTAAAAGTAGTAGCAGTAGTGATGTTACAATAGTAATTGCAGTAGTAATAGTAGTAGTAGCGGCAGTCGTAATTGTAGTAGTAGTAGCAGTAGTCATAGGAGAAGAAGTTGTAGTAGTACTACTAGGAGTAATAGTAGGAGAAATAGTAGCAGCAGTAGTAGCGGTATTAACAGTAGTAGCAGTAGTTGTGGCAGTAGTAGTAGACGTTGTAGCAATAGTAACAGTAGTAGTTATGGGAGTAGAAGTAGTAGTTGTAGTAGTAGTGTAGTAGCAGTAGCATTAGTAGTAGTAATAGTGGTGTAGTAGTTGTAGCTATAGCAGAAGAACCAGGAGTCGTAGTAGTCATAGTAGTAGTAGTAATAGTAGTAGCATCAGTAGTAGTTGTTGTAGTAGGCATAGTAGTAGTAGTAGTTGTTGTTGTTGTAGTAGTAACAGTAGTAGTAGGAATAGTAGTAGTTGTACTAGGAGCAGCAGCAGCAGCAGATACAGTGTAATAGTAGTAGTAGGGGTTGGATTAGTTGTGGTAGCAGCAATAGTTGCTATAATTGTAGTAGTAGTAGTAGTTGCAGTTGCAGCAGTTGCGGCAGTATCAGTAGTACCAGTAGTAGCAGAAGTAGTAGTAGTAGTAGGAGTAGCAATTGTAGTAGTAGTTGCAGTAGCAGCAATATTAATAATTGTAGTAGTAGTTGTTGTAGCAGCTGAAGCAGCAGTAGTAGCAATAGTAGTAGTGGTAGTAGTAGTAGAAGTAGTAATAGCATTAGTGAAAGCGGTAGTAGTTGCAGTAGCAGTAGTAGTAGTAATACTAGCAATTACAATAATAGTAGTAGTATTAGTAGTAGTAGTAGTGGTCATTGTTGTATGAGAAATAGTAGTAGTAGTGATAGTTGTAGCAATAGTAGTTGTAGTGGAAGTAGTAGCAGTAGTAGTAGAAGTAATTGTAGCTGTAAGAGGAATAGTAGCAGTTGCAGAAGTAGTAGTAGAATTAGTAGTAGTTGTAGTAATACTAGTAGTAGTAGCAGTCGTAGTTGTAATGTAAGTAGTAGTAGTAGTATTAGTAGAACTAGTAATAGTAGTTGTCTTAGTAGAAGTAGTTGTAGTAGCAGTAGTAGTAGAAATAGGAGTAAGTGTAGCAATAGTAATAGTAGTAGTAGTAGTAGTTATTGTTGTTGTTGTTGTTGTTGTTGTTGTTGTAGTAGTAGTAGTAGTAGTAATAGTAGTAGTAGTAGTAGTGCTAGGAGGAGTAGTTATAGTAGTAGGCATAGTAGTAGTAGTAGTAGTAGAGGTAATAGTAGTAGCATTAGTAATTATAGCAGTAGTAGTGGTAGCAGCTGTAGAACTAGTAGTAGTAGTTGGAGAAGTAGTAATAGTAGTCAGAGTACTTGTAGAAGTAGGAGTAGTATTAGGAGTTGGAGTGGAAGTAGTTGTAGCTATGGTAGTAGTAGCAATGGTTGAAATAGCAATAGCGGTAGCCACAGTAGTAGTAATATTAGCAGTACGAGTGGAGTTGTAACAGTAGTAGTAGTGTTCATACTAGTAGTAGTAGTAGTGTTCGTACTAGTAGCAGCAGTAGTAGTAGTCACAATAGTAGTAGCAGCAACAGTAGTTGTAGTAATAATAGTAGTAGTAATATTAGAAGTACTATTACTAATAGTAGTATTTGCAGTAGTTGTATTAGTAGTAGTTGTAGGAGTAACAGTAGTAGTAGGAGTAATAATAGTAGTAGTAGTAGTATTATTTGTAGAAGTAGTAGTAGTAGTTGTAGTAGAAGTAGCAGTAGTAGTTGTTGTGTTATTGTTGTTGTCGTAGTAGTAGTAGTAGTAGTAGTAGTAGTAGGAGGAGGAGGAGGAGGAGGAGGAGGAGGAGGAGTTGAGTAGGAGTAGGAGTAGGAGGAGTAGTAGTATATAGTAGTAGTAGTAGTAGTAGTAGTAGTAGTAGTAGTAGTAATGCTATTAGTAGTTTATGTTGTAGCAGTAGTAGTAGATGTAGTTGTAGTTGTAGTAGTAGTAGTACTACTAGTAGTAGCAGCAGCAGTAGTAGCAGTAGTAGAGGCAACAGCTGTAGTAGTAATATTAGTAGTAGTATCGCAACAACTGTAGTTGTTGTAGCACTAGTAGTAGTGGCAACAACAGCAGTAGTAGCAATGTTGTAGTGGTAGTAGCATTTGTTGTATTAGTAGTAGTAGCAGTTGTAGTAATAGTAGAAGTAGTAGTAGTAGTATCTGTAGCAACAGTAGTAGTCGTAGTAGTAGTAGTAGTAAAGGTTGTTGTTGTTGTAGTAGTAGTAACTTTAGCAGCAATTGTAGTAGTATTAGTGATTGTAAGAGTATTAGTAGTAGCAGCAGTAGCAGCAATAATGGTAGTTGTTGCAGCAGAATCAATAGTAGGAGTAGTTGTTGTTGTAGTTGTTGTAGTAGTAGTAATTCTAGTAGTAACAGTCATAGTAGTGGCAGCAGTAGTGCTAGTGGTAGCTGAAGTTGTGGTAGTTGTAGCAGTAGCAGTAGTAGTAGAGTAGTAGTAGGAGTAACAGTACTAGTAGGGGAAGTATTAGAGGAGTGGTAATTGTATTAGTTGCAGTCGTGTTACTAGTCGTTGCAGTAGTAGTACAAGTACTAGTAGTAGTTGTAGTAGTAGTAGTAGTAGTAGTAATGGTAAAAGTACTATTAATAGTAGTATTTGCAGTATGTATGTTCGGAGTACTAATAGATGCAGTAGTAGAAGTAGCAGTAGTTGTAGTAGTAGTAGTACTTGTGGTAGTTATTGTTGTTGTTGTACTAGTTGTGGTTTTAGTGGTTGCATCAATAGTAGTAGAAGTAGTTCTTGTAGCGGGGGTAGTAGCAGTAGTAGTAGTACTAGTAGTTGTGGCTGTAGTAATTGTACAAGTAGTAGAAGCAAGAGTTGTTGTATTAGCACTATCAGTAGCAGTACTAGCAATAACAGCAGCATTAGTAGCAGTAATATTAGTAATAGCTATAGTAGTAGTACTAGTAATAATAGTAGTAGTAGTTGTAGTAGTAGTAGTAGCAGCAGTTATTGTTGTTGTTGTAGCATGGGTAGTAGGAGCAGCAGCAGCAGTAGTTGTGGCAGTAGTCGCAAGAACCATAGTTGTAGTAACACTAGTAGTAGTGGCAATAGGAGCTGTAGTTGCAGTGTTTTATTAGTAGTACTAGTAGTAGTAGTAGTAGTGCAGTAGTATTAGCAGCAATAGTGGAAGTAGTAGTAGTAGTAACTGTAGCAGAAGTAGTAGTAGTAGTATTAGTAGTAATAGTAGCAGCAGCAGCAGCAGAAGTGGTAGTAGTAGTCGTGGTAGAAATAGCAGTAGCATTAGCGATGGTAGTAGTAGTAGTAGTTGCAGTAGTAGTGGTAGTAGTAGTAGTAATAGTAGCAGTTATATTCGTAGTAGCAGTAGCGGTAGTAGTGGTAGCAGTCCTTGTAGTGGTAGCAGTAGTTGTAGTCATTGTAGCTGTAGCAGAAGCAGTAGAAGTGGTAGTAACAGTAGTCGTCGTAGTAGTAGTAACAGTACTAGTAGTGGAAGTAGTAGTAGAAGCAGTAACAGTAGTAGTAGTAGCAGCAGTTGCAGTAGTATTAGTATTACTACTACTAGTAGTAGTTGGATTAGTAGTAGTAGCTGCTGCAGTAGTATTAGTAGTAGTAGCAGCAATAGTAGTAGCAATTGCAACAGTTGCAGTAGTATCAGTAGTTGCCGTGGTAACAGTAGTAGCAGCAGTAGTAGTAGTAGTAGTCGTAGCAGTAGCAACAGCTGCTGTATTAGTAGAAGTAGTAGGAGTAGTAGTAGTAGTAGTTATTGTTGTTGTAGTAGTAGTAGCTGTAATTGTCTTGGTAGTGGTAGCAGTAGTTGTAGTAGCAGTAGTAGAAGTAGTGCGAGAAGTAGTAGCAATTTAGTTGCACTAGTAGTGGCAGCTATAGTAGAAGTAGTAGGAGAAGCAATAGTAGTAGTATTAGTAGTAGTAGTAGTAGCGATAGCAGCAGCTACAGTAGTAGTTGTTGTAGCAGTAGTAGTAGTAGTTGTGATAGAAGTAGTAGTAGTAGTAGAGGTAGTAGTCATAGTAGTATTAATTGTCGCACTAGTGGTAACAATAGTTGCTGCCGTAGTAGCAGTAGTTGTACCAAAAGTAGTAGTAGCAATAGTTGTAGTAGCAGCAGGAGTAGTAGTAGTAGTAGTAGTAGCGGTCATAGTGGTAGTACTAGCAGTACTAGTAGTAGTAGCTATAGTTGCTGTAGTAGCACTACTAGTAGCGGCAACAGCAGCAATAGTAGTTGTGTTCTAGTAGTGGTAGTAGTAGCAGTAATAGTAGCGTAGTAGTAGTAACTATAGCAGCAGTAGTAGTCGTAGTTGTGGTAGAGTAGTAGCAGTAGAAGCAGAAGTAGTAGTAGTAGTAGTAACTTTAGCAGCAATTTTAGTAGTAGCAATACTAGTATTACTAGTTGTAGCAACAATAGTAGTAGTAATAGTTCTAGTAGTAGTTGTAATAGGAATAGAAGTAGTACCAGTAGTACCAGTAGTAGTTGTAGTTATAGCAACAGCAACAAAAGTAGCAGTAGTAGTAATAGTTGACGTAGTTGCTGCATTAGTAGTTGTAGTAGCAGCAACAACAGTCGTAACAACGACAATAGTAGTTGTAGTAGTAGCAGTGCAACAGTAACAGCAACAGCAGTCGTAGTTGTAATAGTAGTGGTAGTAGCAAATGTGGGCATAGTAGTAGTAGTACTAGTAATAGTATTAGTAGTAGTAGCCGCAGCAGCAGTTGTAGTCGTAATAGTTGTTGTACTAGTTGCAGCAACAGTCGTAGCAGTCGTAGTAGCAGCAGTAGTAGTTATCGTAGTAGTAGTAGAAGGAATAGTAGTTGCAATAGTATTAGTAGCAGCATCAGCAGCAGCAGTAGTAGGAGTAGTAGTGGTAGTAGTATCAATTGTATTAGTAGCATGAGAATTAGTAGTAGTAGTTGAATTAGGAACAACAACAACAACTATCATAGTAGTAGTAGCAGCAGCAGTAGTACTTGTAGCAGCATCAGTAGTAGTAGTAGTAGTAGTAGTTCGATAAGCAGTAGGAGTAGTAGGAGTAGTAGCAGCAACACCAACACTACTAGTAGTAGTAGTAGTAACTTTACCAGAAGTAGTAATAGTCGTAGTAGTAGCATTAGTAGTAGAAGTAGATGTGGTGGTAGTTGTTATAGCAGCATTAGCAGTTGCAGTAGCAGTAATAGTGGTTGCTAGAACTGCGATAGTAGTACTAGCAGTAGTTGCAACAACTGTAGTGGTAGTAGCACAAGTCGTAGCGATAGCTTCAGCAGTAGTAGTAGTATTGTAATAATAGTAGTAGTAGTAGCTGTAGTAGCAGTAGTAGTAGCAGTAATAGTAACGGTAACATTTGTCATTGTAGCCATAGTTGTAGTCATAGTAGAACTAGTAGTCATAGTAGCAGTAGCAATGGAATCAATATTAGCCATAGTAATAGTAGTTGTAGTAGAAGAAGTAGTTATTATTGTTGTAGTAGTAGTAGTGTTAGTAGCAGTCATAGTAGTGGTGGTGGTAGCAGTAGTAGCAGCAGCAGTACTATCATAATAGTCATAGCAATTGTAGTTGTAGTACCGCTAGTAGTAACGGCATCACTAGCAGCAATAGTAGTAGTAATAGCAACAGCAGCAGCAGTAGTAGCAGTAATAGTAGCTATAGTAGTAGTCATTGTAGCTGTAGTTGCAGCAGTAGCAGAGGTAGTAGTAGTAGTAGTAACATTAGCAGCAATAGTAGTCAGTGCCAGTAGTACTTAATTTAGCAGTAGCAATGGTAGTAGCAACAATAGTAGTATTAGTAATGGCAGCTGTAGTAGTAGTAGTAATATCAGCAGTATCAATAGTAGCAGTAGTAGTAGTTGTAGTAGGAGCAGTAGTAATAAGAATTATAGTAGTAGTAGTAGTGGTAGTAGTAGTTGTAGTACTGGTGGCAGTAGCAAAAGTAGTAGCAATAGTAGTAGCGATAGTCCCAGCAATTGTAGTTGTAGTAGCACTAGTTTTAGCAGCAGCACTAGAAGTAGTAGTAGAGTTGTAACCGTAGTCGTAGTAGTAGCAGCAGTAGTAGTAGTAGTTATTGTAGCTGCAGTTGTCGTAGTAGTAGTAGTAGTTGTTGTTGTAGTAGTAGTAGTAGAGGTAGTAGTAACTATAGCATCAATAGTAGTAGTAGTTGTAGTAGCAGAAGTAGCTGCGATAGTTGTAGGTGTAGTAGTAGTAGTAGTAGTAGTATCAATAGTAGCAGCAGCAGTATAATCAATAGTAGCATTAGTAGTTGTAGTTGTAGTAGTTATAGTAATAGTAATAATTGTAGTAATAGGAGTAGTAGTAGTAGTCATAGTAGCGGTGACTGTAGAAGTAGTAGTAGCAATAGTTATAGTTGTTGTTCTAGTACTAGTAGCTGAAGTAGTAGAATTAGCAAAAGTAGTAGTAGTAGTAGCATTACAATAGTAGTAGTAGTATTTGTAGTAGTAGTAGTAGTAGTTGGATTCGTAATAGTAGGAGCTGCAGTAGCAGAAGTTGCAGCAGCAGTACCAATAGTAGTAGTAGTAGTAGTAGTAGCAGCAGTTGCAGCAGTTGAAGCAGTTGCAATAGTATTTGCAGTTATAGTAGTAGCAGCAGTAGTAGTGGTTGAAGTTATAGTAGTAGTAGCAGCAGCCGCAATATGAATAGTAATAGTAGTAGTTGAAGTAGTAGTTGTACTGGCAGTGGTAGTAGTATCGAAAGTAGTTCTTGTAGTAGCATTAGGAGTAGTAGTAGCAGTCGTAGCTTTAATAGGTGTAGCAGGAGCAGTATTAGCTATTTTGGTAGCAATAATAGTTATTGTATGAGAAGTAGTAGCCACAGCGATTGGTGTAGCAGTAGTCGTAGTAGTAGTTGCAACAGTAGCAGTAGTATGAGAAGCAGTAGTAGTTGTACTAGTACTAGTAGCAATAGTAGTAGTTGTTGCAGTCGAAGTACTAGCAACAGTCATAGTAGTAAGCAGTAGTAGTAGTAGCAACAGTCATAGTAGCAGGAGAGTAGTAGTAGTTGTTATTGTGGGAAAAGTTGTAGTAGTAATTGTTGTAGTAGGAGTTGTAGTTATAGTAGTAGTAGTAGTCGTAGTTGTAGCAGTAGTAGTAGTAGTTGTAGTAGTATTGTTAGTAATAATAGTAGTAGTTATAGTTGTAGTAGTAATAAAAGTAGTAGTAGTAATAGTTGCAATAGTAGTAGTGGTAGTCGTAGTAGTAGCAGTAGCAGTAATAGTAGTAGTAGTAGTAGTAGCAGAAGTTGTAGTAGCAGTTGCAGTAGTAGTTGTAGTTGTTGTTTCTGCAAAAGTAGTAGTAGTAGAAGTAGTAGCTGCAGTAGAAGCAGTAGTACTAGCAGTTGTAGTAGTAGTAGCAGCAAAAGTTGTAGTAGTGGTAGTAGCACCAACAACAGTAGTACTACTAGTAGTAGTAGTGATAGTAGTTGTGGTACTCATAGTGGTGATAGTAGCAACAATAGTAGTAATAGTTGTAGTAGAAGTAGTAGGAATAATAGCAGTAGTTGTAATAGTAGCAGAAGCTATAATAGAAATAGTCATAGTAGCTGTAGAAGTAGAAGTAGCAGTAGTAGCAGTAGTAGAAGTACTAGTAGTAGTAGTAGCAGAAGATGCATTACCAACAATAGTAGTAGGAGCCGGCATAGTAATAGCAACAGTAGAAGTAGTAGTCGTAGTAATGGGAGCAACAGTAGTAGTAGTGGTGGTGGTGGTAGTGGCAACAGTAGTTCTAGTAGAAGTAGCAGTTGTAGTAGTAACAGTAGCTGCAGTTATTGCAGTAGTAGAAGCATTAGTAGCATTATAAGTAAGAGCAGTAGCAATTGTAGCAATAGTAGAAGTAATAGCAACAGTAGCCGTAGTAGTAGTAGTAGTAGTAGTCGTAGTAGTAGTAGATGTAGTATTGTTGTATTAGTAGTAGTAGTAGATGTAGTAGTGTTGTATTACTAGCAGTGGTAGTTGTTATTGTTGTATAGTAGTAGTTACAGTAGTAGTAGTAGTAGTAGCTAAAGTATTAGTAGTATTCGTAGTAGTAGAAGTAATTGAGTAAAAGTAGGGGTGGTAGTAGTAGGAGTAGTAGTACAAGGAGTTGTAGTAGTGTTAGTAGTAGTAATAGTGGTGGTAGTAATAGTAGTAGTTGCAGTTTTGGTAGTAGAAGTAGTGACAGTTGTAATAGTATTAATAGTAGTAGCAACAGATATAGTAGTAGTGGGAGTGTAGTAGTAGTAGTAATAGTCATAATTGTAGTAGTAGCAGGAGTTGTTGTAGTCGCTTTAGTAGTAGTAGAAGTAGCAGTTGTAGCAATGGTAGTAGTAAAAGAATTATTAGTAGTGGTAGTAGTAGAAGTAGTAGTAGTAGGAGTAGTACGAGTAGCAGCAGCAGTAGCAGCAACAATAGTAATAGTAGTAGTAGTAGTAGAAGTAGAAGTAGTAGTTGTTGAAGTAGTAGTAGTAGTAGTAGTGGTACTACTAGTCGTAGTAGTCACAGTAGTAGTAATGGTGCTAGTAGCAGTAGTACTAGTAACTTTGGTAGTAGTAGTAGTAGAAGTTGTTGTTGTTGTTGTTGTTGTTGTTCTTGTAGTAGTAGTAGTAGTCGTAGCAGTAATAGTAGTAGTTGTAATAGCAGTAATAGTAGAGGAAGCAATGGTAGTAATTATAGTAGTAGTTGTAGCAGTAGCAGCAGTGGAAGTAGTTATTGCAATAATGGTAGCATTAGCAATAGAAGTAGTAGTTATTATTGTAGCAGTAGCTGTAGTAGTTGTACGAGTAATGGGAGTAGTAGTAGTAGTAGTAGTAGAAGCAACAATAGTAGCAGCAGCAGCAGTAGTAGTAGTAGTAGTATTAGTAGTAGTAGTAGTAGTAGTAGTAGTAGTAGTATTAGTAGAAGTTGGAGCAGGAGTTGGAGTAGGAGTAGTAGTATTTGTAACAGTAGTAGTTATGGTTGTAGTTGTGGTAGTAGTTACAGTAGTAGTAGTAGTAGTAGCAGTAGTAGAATTAGTAGTAGTAGTGGAAGTAGTAGGAGTAGCTTTCGCAATAGTAGTGGTGGCAGTGGTCGTAGTGGTAGTAGCAGTAGTATTACTTATAGTAGTAGTTGTTGTTATTGTTGTAATAGTAGTAGTAGGAGTATTTGGAGTAGTAGTAGAAGAAGTTAATGTAGTAGTAGTTATTGTTATTATTGTGGTAGCAGCAGTAGCAATAGTAGTAGTAGCTACAGCAACAATAGAAGCAGCTGCTGCAGCAATAGTTGTTGCAATTGTAGTAGTGGTCTGAGTAGTAAGAGTAGTAGTCAGAATCAGAGTAGTAGTAGCAGTAACAGGAGTCAGGGTAGTCGTAGCAGTAGTAGGAGTCAAATAAGTAGTAGTAGTAGCAAGATCAAGAGTGGTAGTAGTAGTAGTAACTGAAGTGGAAGTAGTAGAAATAGCTGTAATAGTAGTGGCTATACTTATAATAGTAACAGTAGTAATAATGGTAGTAGTAGCTGTAGTAGTAGTAGCAGTAGTTGTAGGACTACTAGCAGTTGAAAAATAGATGTTGTAGTAATCGTAGTAGAAGTAGGAGTTGGAGTTGTTGTAGTTGTAGTAGTAGTAGTAGGAATAGGAATATGAGTGGTACTTGGAGTAGTCATGGTAGTAGTAGTAGTAGTAGTAGTCAGAGTAACAGTAGTACTAGCAATAGCAGCAGTAGTAGTAGCAGCAGCAGCAATAGTAGTAGTTGTAGCCGAAGAAGTAGTTGTAACCCTTGTAGTAGGAGTAGTTGTAGTAGTTGTAGCAGTAGTACTATTAGTAGTTGAAACTGTAGTAGTTGTTGGAGTAGTGGCAATAATGGTAGTAGTTGTTGTAGTAGTAGTGTAGCAGCAGCAGCAGTAGTAGTAGAAGTAGTAGTCATTGTAGTAGTTGCAGCAGGGGTTGTAGTTGTATTAGCAGTAGTAGAAGTAGTAGCTGTAGCAGATGAAGTAGTAGAAGTACTAGTAAGAGTAGTAATAGTAGTAGTAGTAGTAGTAGTAGTCACACTAGTAGTAGTGGGTGTAGCAGCAATAGCAGCAGTAGTATTTGAATTAGTTGATATAGTAGTAGTTGTTGTAGCAGTATTAGTTGTAGTAGCAGTAGTTGTTGTAGCAATTGCAGTAGTAGTCATAGTATGAGTAGTAGAAGTAGTTGTTGTTGTTGTCGGAGTAGTTGTAGTAGTAGTACTAGTCCTTATAGTAGTAGTCGCAGGAGTACTAATTCTATTAGTAGTAGCAGTAGTAGCAGCAATTCTTGCAGTTATAGTAGTAGGAGTAGTCGTAGTTATAGTTGTTGTAATAGTAATAGTAGTACTAGTAGTAGTAGCAGAAGTAGTTGTAGTAGTTGTAGTAGTTGTAGTTGTAGTGATAGTAATAGTTGCAGTAACAGTAGTATTAGTAGCTGTAGTAGTACTAGTAGTAGTAATTGTAGTAGTAGTGTAGCAGCAGTAGCAGTAGTAGCAGTAGTAGCAGTAGTAGCAGTAGTAGTAGCAGCAATAGTAGTAATAGTAATAGTGGCAATAGTAGTAGTAGTAGCAGTTGTTGTAGTTGTTGTTGTTGTAATGGTAGTTGTTGTTGTTGTTGTAGTAGTAGTAGTAGTTGTTGTTGTTGTTGTAGTAGTAGCAGTTGTAGTAGTAGCAGCAGTAGTATCAGTAGTACTTGTAGCTGTAGTAGTAGTTGTTGTTTTTGTTGTAATAGTAGTAGTGGTAGTCATTGTAGTAGTTGTAGCTGGATTAGTTATTCTATTACCAGCTATAGTAATAGTAGTTGTGGTGGAAGAAGTAGTAGTCGTAGGGGTGGTAATAGTAGTAGTTGTTGTAGTAGTTACAGTAGTAGCACGAGTAGTAGTTG
>RXID01001109.1:0-99378 GCA_005019695.1 Trichopus zeylanicus subsp. travancoricus | reverse complement strand
AAATCAGAATTTTTTGGTCAAATTTTGATTAAATAACAATCAGGGGGCTGTGGGTAAATATGGGCGAATTTGAGGAGGGTGGGGGTAATTACGGAAATTACGAGGGGTTAATCGTAATTAAGGGTAATTACGGGTGGTCACCCGTAATTATCCCTAACAATAATAGTAGTAGCAGTAGTAGTTGTAATTGTAGTACTATGAGTAGTAGTTGTATAGTAGTAGCAATAATAGTAATAGCAGCAGTGATGTAGGACGCTCAAAGGAAGTTCAGAAATATCAAAAAAAGCTAATTCAAAAGTCAAGGGTCCTTGACAAATGATTTGATTCAGTCTTTTATTTAAACTTAGGATTTACCTTAGTACCTTTCTATGTTTAAATTCTCTTCATTCTGATGTCTTAGGTCTTATTCTCAGATTCCACTAACCCAAGACTAATTTTGGGTTGAATCCTATTTAGTTTAGGACTTGGGAAGGATGAATCCTTATTTAGGATTTTATTTTCGTGGGTTAACTTATTTAGAACTTCTACCAACCCAATTAATGGGTTCAAACTGAATTGTATTCAATTTAGGAATTAGGAAGCCAAAAACTTACTCAAATTGGACTTCTGGTATGTGTATAAATAGACCTTCAGCCCTATGGACAGGAGAACAACTTTTACTCTCAAGAAAGTTCTACTTTAGTAAATTTTCTCTCTTCCTTTTGGATTCAAGGAGTTCTTAACAAAGACAATGGTGTTTTCCTCATCTACCATGCTTGTTGCTACATCAAGTGGTATCAAAGCGAGACTCTCCTTGCTTAATGTCTAATGACGACGCAACTAACAGCAACCCTAAGGATGGTGCTCCTATGGATATTCACATCAGTCGTGAGTATTTTGATTCGACCTTAGAGGCAATCCAAAACTCACTTGCAGGATTGATGTTGAGGATGGATCAACTTGAAGGCCTGAATCAACCACATCAATGGATCGATGAAGTGACTCACAATCCAATTGGTCGAGGAAAGGCTCCACAAGTGAATCCAAACAGTTTACAAATCCTTGAAAACTCCAGCGATGAAGAAATTGAAGACATCCTTCATCGACCAATTTCTGAGCATGATAGATGTCATGATTTTCATTTGAAGATTGATCTCCCATCTTCAAATGGCCAACTTCAAATCGAAGATTTTCTTGATTAGCTTGCTGAAGTGGAACGGTTCTTCGACTACATGAAGATTTCAGATTTGAAGAAAGTGAAGCTTGTTGCTTACTAACTCAATGGGGGTGCATCAGCATGGTGGGAATGCATCCAGTTGGAAAGGACACGCCAAAATAAAGCTTCAATTCGAGCATGGCCACAGATGAAGGCTCTTCTCAAAAAGCAATTCCTTCCTATAGATTATGACCAGGTACTCTTTCAGCAATATCAAAATTGTTGACAGGGTAATCATAGTGTGAAGGCATATGCTGAGGAGTTCTATCGCCTATCAGCACGTAATAATCTAATAGAGACTGAATCTCATGAAGTGGCAAGATTTATCGGTGGGCTACGCACAACCATCGAAGATAGGATTTCCTTGCAACCTATTTGGACAGTTAATGAGGCTGTGAGGAGTGCAACTCGTGTGGAGTCCCAATTGAAGTGACCTATCATAAAAAATCAGATGGGGAGAAGCATTGGTGAAAATTCAAAAGGATCACAATCTATTCCTAATAGAGCTGCAGCTACACAACCTCCTCGCCACACAAGTGAGTCTTGAAGCTAGACCTACAAGGCCATCAAGAAATGCCACATCAACAAAGAACCCAAGTTCAAATCCTGATCTAAAGTGCTATCACTGTGGAAAATTTGGACATCGTTCTAATGTTTGTCTAGCACAACAACCTGTGAACCTGGCTATCGAAGATAATTTTGTGGCAGACAATTTAGGTGACTCAAAAGATGATGACCTAGCTTATGATCAAGAAAACTATGAAGAAGGAATATTTGATGAGCCTGATAGTGAAAGGTCATTGTTAGTAGTTCGAAATCTGATGTACATCCCAAAGCAAGAGGAAAACCTACAATGTCACAATATCTTCTACACTCGATGCACAGTAAATGGCAAGATCTATGACATGATTATTGATGGTGGAAGCAGTGAGAATATCATCTCCAAAACTATGGTTGATAAGCTTCAATTGAAAATAGAATCACATCCCTCTTCCTACAAGATCGGCTTGATTAAAAAGGTTAGTGAGACCAAGGTAACTGAACAGTGTCAAATTTGTTTTTCCATTTGAAAATTCTACAAGGATGAGGTAACCTGTGATGTTGTGGAGATGGATGCATGTCATATTCTTCTTTGCAGACCTTGGCAGTTTGATAGAGATTCTATACATCGTGGGTGACACAATTGCTACATCTTCTTCAAAGATGGAAAGAAAATTATCCTTACCCCCATTGGCGAAGAGCGTTGACCCAAAAGTTTACAAGTTGAGCGTCACTCCTTCCTGATTATGAAAAATTTTATAAATGAGGCTAAAGAGACATCTCAAATATTTATTGTGATTGAGAAAGGAATGGAGATGATGCCCATTGAAGCTCCAAAAGGGTTGCAACCCTTCCTAGATTAATTCAAGGAAATCATTCCCGATGATCTTCCTGATGAACTACCCACAATGAGAAATATTCAGCACTACATTGACCTTGTTCCTAGAATGAGTTTTCCAAATCTTCCCCACTACAGAATGAGTCCAAAAGAGTCACAAATTTTACAAGACAAGGTTGAAGAGTTGATCAAAAAAGGAATGGTCAAAGTTAGCATGAGCCCATGTGTAGTTCCAACCTTATTGACACCTAAGAAAGATGGAAGTTGGCAGAAGTGTGTAGATAGTTGAACCATCAACCGAATCACGATAAATTATATATTACCAATTCCTCACTTGTTGGACATTTTGGAAAGGTCAAAGGTGTTCTCCAAGATAGATTTGAGGAGTGGATACCATCAAATCAGAATTAGAACCGGTGATGAATGGAAAATTGCTTTCAAAACAAAAGAAGGACTTTATGAGTGGCTTGTTATGCCTTTTGGACTCTCAAATGCACTAAGTACCTTCATGCAATTGATGAATCAGGTACTCAAACCATTCATTGGTCATTTTTTTGTTGTTTACTTTGATGATATCATGGTGTACAGTCATAATGAAGAAGAACATAAAAGACATCTAACAGAAGTACTTACTGTGCTAAAGAAGGAGAAGTTGTACATCAACTCAAAGAAATGCCATTTTATCACTGACCACTTGGTATTCTTGGGTTTCGTTGTAAGTCCTGAAGGCATTCATGTTGATGAAGAAAAGGTAAAAGCTATTAAGGAATGGCAGGTACCCAGAAGTGTATCAGAAATTAGAAGCTTCCATGGTGTAGCAGCATTCTATCGGATGTTTATCAAAAACTTTAGTTCCATTATGGCTTCAATAACTGAGTGTTTGAAGCAACGCAAGTTCTCTTGGACTCAAGAAGCTAATAGCTGCTTCAAGGTGATCAAGGAGACATTATCTACTGCACCTATTTTGGCATTGCCTAGCTTTGAGAAGTTATTCGAGGTAGACAATGATGCTTCGTAGATAGGCATTGGAGCAGTACTATCCCAGGAAGGAATACCAATAGCTTTCTATAGCGAAAAGTTGAGCAAAGCTTGAAAGAAGTGGTGAATATATGAGCTGGAATTTTATGCGGTTGTACAAGCAATTCATCATTGGAAGCACTATCTAATTCAATGAGAGTTCATTCTATATACTGACCACCAAGCGTTAAAATTCATTGATAGCTAGAAGGACTTGAATCGCATGCATGGTCAATGGTCATCATTATCATAGTAATACACTTATGTTTTGAAACATAAATCTGGACAAAAAAATTAGGTGGTAGATGCTTTGAGCCACAGGGTAGCCTTGATGGTAAATAAAAGCAACGAAGTTTAAGGGTTTGATTATTTGAAGGAATTGTATACCAAAGTTGAAGATTTTAGCGAAGAGTTTATAAAATGCCAAGCAGGACAAAGAAGTTATTTATATCTCCATGAAGGCTTTCTCTTTAAGGGTTCTCATCTTTGCATTCCAATGTGCTCCTTGAGAGAAAAGGTGGTGAAAGAGTTTCATAGCAGTGGCCTAGTAGGACATCTTGGGCGTGACAAGAGCATTTCACTAGTTGAAGAGCGCTACTACTGGCCACAACTTAAGAGGGATGTCGGTCGCTTTGTACAAAGGTGTTATGTATGCCAAACAGCCAAAGGAAGCTCTCAAAACACTGGGCTTTATACTCCATTGCCTGTGCAAAATGCCCCATGGGAAGATCTATTGATGGATTTTGTTTTGGGCCTCCCCATGACTCAATGAGGCTTAGATTCAATATTTGTTATTATCGACAGGTTTTCCAAGATGGCACACTTTATTCCATGTAAGAAGATAGTAGATGCAACAAGGGTGGCTAATCTATTCTTTCAGGAGATTGTAAGGCTACATGGAGTGCCAAAAACAATCACTTCTGATCGTGATACAAAATTTCTAAGTCACTTTTGGAAGACATTGTGGAGGCAATTTGACACATCTCTACAATTTAGCAATGCTTATCATCTACAAATGGATGGACAAACTAATGTGATGAATCGAGCACTTGTAAATATCATTCAGTGTCTTGTAAGAAACAAACCAAATCAGTGGGACTATGCACTCGCACAAGCTGAATTCACTTTCAATAACATGAGGAACAGGTCCACGGGAAAATCGCCATTTGGAATTATCAATGGAAGAACCCCAAAGCAATCACTGGATTTGGTGGTGTTGCCCAAATTGCCAGGAACAAGCATAGCTATAGACAATATGGTGGAGAGAATTGTTGAAGTGCATACTGAGGTAAAGAAGAAATTAGAAGAATCCAATGCCAAATACAAAATTAAAGCAGACATTCATAAGCGTCTAAAAGAGTTTCAAGAAGGAGATTCGGTGATGCTGCACTTGAGGAAGGAATAATTTCCAGCTGGAACTTACAACAAACTGAAACAGAAGAAAATTGGACCACTGAAGATACTAAGAAAGATAAACAGCAATGCCTATGTCATCGATCTCTCGAAGGATATGGGAATCTCAAACACTTTTAATATTCAAGATTTGTTTAACTACCATGTACCGAGGACTACAAGTTATAACAAAATAACTCAAGGATGAGTTCTTTACAAGCAGGGGACACTGATGTAGGACACTCAAAGGATGTTCAGAAATATAAAAAGGAGCTAATTCAAAAGTCAAGGGGGCATGACAAATGATTTGATTCACTCTTTTATTTAAACTTAGGATTTATCTTACTTAGTACCTTTCGATGTTTAAATTCTCTTCATTATGATGTCTTGGGTCCTACTATCAAATTCCACTAACCCAAGACTAATTTTGGGCTAAATCCTATTCAGTTTAGGACTTGGGAAGGATGAATCCTTATTTAGGATTTTATTTTCATGGGTTAACTTATTTAGAACTTCTACAAACCCAATTAATGGGTTCAAACTGAGTTGTATTCAGTTTTGGACTTGGGAAGCTAGAAACTTACTCAAATTGGACTTCTGGTATTTGTATAAATAGACCTTCAGCCCTTTGGACAAGAGAACAACTATTACTCTCAATCAAGTTCTGCTTTTTTGAATTTTTCTCTCTTCCTTGTGGATTCAAGGAGTTCTTAACAGAGGTAACATTGTTTTCCTCGTCTACCATGTTTGTTGCTACGTCAAATAGGATTAGTGGTAGCAGTAGTAATAGTAGCAGCAGTAGTAGTAATTATAGTAGTAGTAGAAGTAGAAATAGTAGTGGTAGTAGGAGTAGTAGTAGTAGTGGTAGTACTAGGAGTAGTAATGGTGGTGGTAGTAGTAGTAGTTGTTGTAGTAGTAGAAGTGGAAATAGTAGTAGTTGTAGTAGTAGTGCTAGTAGTAGAAGTCATGGTAGTAATAGTAGTAATAATAATTGCTGTTATTGTTGTAGTTGTAGTAATAGTAGTAGTAGTAGGTGGAGGAGGAGGAGGAGGAGTAGGTGTTTTAGTTATAGTGATACTTGTGGTAGTAGTTGTAGTAGTAGTTGGAATAGTAGCAGCAGTGCTCATAGTAGTAATACTAGTAGTAGTTGGAGTTTTAGAAGTACTAATAGTAGTAGTTTTAGGAGTTGTAGTAGTAGTAGTAGCAGTAATGGTAGTAGTTGAAATAGAAGTATTAGGAGTACTTAGTAGTAGTAGTAATAGTGGTAGAAGTAGTAGTAGTTATAGTATTAGTGGTAGAAGTAGTAGTAGTTATTATTGTTGTTGATGTTGTATTGGTAGCAATAGTAATAGTCATTGCAGCCATAGTCGTAGGAACAGTAGTAGTAGCAGTAGTAGTAGTAGTAGTTATTGTTGTTATTGTAGTGCTAGTAGTCAAAGTAGTAGTATTAGTAACAGTAGTATTAGTATTAGTATTAGTAGGAGGAGTAGTAGTTATAGTAGTAGTAGTTATTGTTGTTGTTTTTGTTGTAGTAGAAATAGAGGTAGTAGTAGCAACAGTAGTAGGAGTAGTACTAGTAGTAGTTGTTGTTGTTGTTGTTGTTCTCATAATAGTCATAGTAGTCAAAGTAGTAGTATTAGTGGTTGTTGTAGTGGTAGAATTAGTAATAGTAGTAGTAGAAGTAGTAGTAGTTGGTGTAGTTGGTGTAGTTGTCGGAGTTGCAATAATAGTTGCTGTCGTAGCAATAGTATTAGGAGTATTAGCAGTAGCAGTAGTAGTAGTTGTTGTAGAAGTGGTAATAGTAGTAGGAGTAGAAGTAGTTGTAGCAGTAGTAGTAGTGGTAGTAGTAGTACAAGTAGTAGTAGCACAAGTAGTAGTAGTAGTAATAGCAGCTATGATAGTAGTAGCCGTACCACTAGTAGTAGTACTAGTAGGAGTTGAAGTAGTAGTTGTTGTATTGTAGTAGCAGTTGTTATAGTAGTAGTAGTATTCGTGGTAGTAGCAATAGTACTAGTAGGAGTAGCAGTAGTAGTGATAGTTGCAGCAGCAGTCGTAGCATTAGTTGTAGCAGTAATAGTAGTTATAGTAGTAGTAGTAGCAGTAGGAACAGAAGTTGTAATTGTAGTAACAGTAGGTGTAGTTGTAGTAGTAGTAGCAGTAGATGCAATAGCATTAGCCATAGTAGTATTAGTATTAGTAGTAGCAGTAGTGGGAGTAATAGTAGCAGGAGTTGTAGGAGAAGTAGTAGTAGTAGTTATAGGAGAAGTAGTGGTAGTAGTAGTAGTAGGAGTAGTAGAAAGTAGTTGCAAAAGAAGAAGAAGTAGTAGTAGTAGTAGTATGAGTAGTAGTAGCAGTAGTGGTAGTAGAAGTATTAGCAGTAGGAACATTAGTAGTAGAAGTAGCAACATTAGTATTAGTAATAGCAATAGTAGTGGTATTCATAAATGTAATAGTTGTAGTACTAGTAGTAGTAGTAGTAGTTATAGTAGTAGCAGTTGTAGTAGTAGTTTAAGTTTTAGTACTAGTACTTATAGTTGTAGTGGTGGCAGTTGTAGTGGTCATAATAATCATAGTAGTATTAGGAGTTGAAGTAGTAGTAGTCGTATTGGTAGTAGTGTTGTCATAGAATTAGTAGCAGTAGTAGCAACAGCAGCAGTAGTAGTAGTAGTAGTTGTTGTAGTTGTAGTTATTGTTGGTGCAGTAGTAGTAGTAGTAGCAGCTGCAGCAACAACAACAGTAGTAGTTATAGTAATAGTAATATTAGAAGTAGCGGTAGTTGAAGAAGTAGAGTAGTATTAGGAGGAGTAGTAGTAGGTGTAAAAGTAGTTGTAGTAGGACTAGTAGTAGTCAGAGTTATCTCACTAGTAGTCATAGGAGTAGTAGTTGAAGCAACAATAATATTAGAAGTAGCGGTGGTAAAAGTTGTAGAGGAGTAGTAGTAGCAAAAGTACTAGTAGTAACTATGGAAGTGGTAGTAGCAGTTGTACTATTAGTAGTAACAACAGTAGTAATAGTAGAAGTAGTAGCCGAGGTTATAGAGTAGCCTTATGAGTAGCAATGGTAGTAGTAGTAGTTTTAGTAATAGCTAAAGTAGTAGTAGCAATAGTAGTAGTAGTAGTAGCAATGGTAGCAAAAGTACCAGTGGTGGTAGTAGTTGTAATAGTATGAATAGTAGCAATAGTAGTAGTAGTAATTGTGACAGCAGCAGTAGTAGTAGCCACCATAGTTGTAGTAGTAGTTGAAGCAATTGTAGTTGTAGTTGAACTAGTATTAGTGGAAATAGCAGCAGCAGTAGTAGTGTTGTTGTAGTAGTAGTAGTAGTAGCCATTGTAGCTGTAGTTGCAGTAGTAGTGGTAGCAATAATAGTACAAGTAGCAGTAGTTGTTGCAGCTATTATTGTAGTAGTTGTCAATATAGTAGTAGTAGCAGTAGTAGTAGTCGCAAGGTAGTAGTAGTAGAAGTAGTAGTAGTGGTGGTAGTAGCAGTAGTAGCAACCCTTGCAATAGTAGTAGTGGTTAACATAGTAGTAGTAGTATTAATAGTTGAATAAGTAGTAGTAGTAGTAGCAATAGCAGCCGCAGTAGATGCAGTAATAGTCATAAGCAGTGGTAGCTGCATCTGTAATAGTAGAAGTAATAGTATTAGTAGTAGTAGTAGTAGCAATAGTAGTAGCTATAGGAGTAGTAGTAGTAGCAGGATTGGCAGAAGTAGCAGAGGTAGTAGTACTTGTTGTTATTGGAAAAGTAGTAGTAGTTGTTGTCCTAGAAGCAGTAGCAGTAAACATGCAGTAGTAGTAGTCGCAGTAGCAATGGTAGTAGTAGTAGCAATAGTAGTAGTAGTAGTTGCTGTTGTTGTAGTAGCAGTAGTAGAAGAAGAAGTAGAAGAAGTAGTATTAATAGCCACAATAGTAGTAGCAGTAGTAAGATTAGTGGTAGTAGTTGTAGTACAAATAATAGTAGTTGTTGTTGTTGTTATTGTTGTTGTTAATGTTGTAGAAGTAATAATGGTAGCAGTAGTAGTAGAAGTAGTAGCAATAGTCATAGTAGTAGTAGCAACAATAGTAGTAGCAGTAGCAGCAGCAACAGTAGTTATAGTAGTAGTAGTAGAAGTAGAAGTAGAAGAAGTTGTATCAGCAATAGTAGTTGTAGCAATAGCAGTATCAGAAGTTGTTATTGTAATAGTGGTAGTAACCGTACCAATTGTAGTGGTAGTAGTTGTAGCAGTGGTAGCATTAGTGGCGGGAGTGGTAGTACTAGCAATAGTACTAGTAGCAGTAGTAGTAGGAGTGGTAGTAGCAATAGTAGCAGTAGTTGTAGTAGTTGTTGTTGTTGTATTAGTAGTAGTAGTTGAAGTAGCAGCAGTAGTACTAGTAGAAGTTGTAATATAAGTAGTAGCAGTAGTACCTATAGTAGTAATAGCAGTATAGCAGTAGCAGAAGTAGTAATAGTAGCCATAGTACTATTGGTAAAAGTTGCAGAAGTCGTAGTCGCAGCAGCAGCAGCAGTAGCATTAGCAGTATTCGTACGAGTAGTAGTGGTAGTAGATGTAGCAAGTGCAGTAGTATTACTAGTAGTTGCAGTAGTAGCAGTAGTAGTAGAAGCAGCAATAGTAGTAGTTATCGTAGTATTATTAGCGATAGTAGTAGTAGTTCTAGTTGGAGTGATAGTTGTAGTAATAGTAATAGTAAAAGTAGTAGTGGTACTAGTAGTAGTAGTCGTCGTAGTAGTAGAAGTTGTTGTAGTAGTCGTAGTAGTAGTAGCAGTCGTAGCAGTGGTAGTAGTAGAAGAAGAAGCAGTAGTAGCAATAGAAGTAGTAGAAGTGTCAGTAGTAGTTGCAGTAGTAATAGAAGTAGTAGAAGTGTCAGTAGTAGTAGTAGATTAGTAGTTGCAGTAGTAGTTGTTGTTGTTATAGTAGTAGTAGATGTTGTAATAGCATCAATAATAGTAGTAGCAGTACTAGTAACAGTAGCAATACTTGTAGTTGTAGTAATAGTAGTAGTAGTAGTAGCTATAGTAGAAGTAGTAGCAACAGCAAAAGTTGTAGCAGAAGTAGTAGTAGTAGTAGTAGTAGCAACAATAGTAGTAGTAAAAGTAGCCGCAACAATAGTAGTACTATTAATAGCAGTAGTAGTATTTGTTGTAGTGGTAGTGGTAGTAGGAGTAGCAGCAGTAATTGCAGTAGGAGTAGCAATATTAGTAGTAATATTGATAGTCGTAACTGTAGTAGTTGTAGTAGTAGTAGTAGTAGTAGTAGTAGTAGTAGTAGCTGTCGTAGTAGCGACAACATTAGTAGTAGTCGTAGGAGTAGTAGTAGTTGTTGTTATAGTAGTAGTAGCAACAACAACAACAACTACAGTTATAGTAGTCTTTGCAGTAGTAGTCGTAGTAGTAGTAGTACATGCAGTAGTAGTAGTAATAGCAGCAGTAGGAGAAGTCATAGTAGTTGTAGTAGTACCATCAAAAGTAGCAACAATGGTAGTAGTTGTAGTAGCAGCAGCAATTGTAGCAGAAGTAGTAGTAGTCAAAGTAGTAGCCATAGCAGCAAAAGTGGTATTTGTTGTATAAATGGCAGCAGTAGTAGAGGAAGCAGAAGCAATAGTCGCAGTAGTTTTAGTAGCAATAGTTGTAGTTTGAAGGAAAGCAGTAGGAGTAGCAGTAATACTAGTAGTCATAGTAGTTGCAGCAGCAGCTTCAGTAGTAGTTGTATTAGTTTTTGTAGTAGCAGCATTAGTGGTGGATATAGAAATAAAAGCACTAGCAGTAGTAGTAGCAATATTAGTAGTTGTCGTAGTAGCATCAGGAGGAGGAGGAGGAGGAGTAGTAGTTGTTGTTGTTGTTGTAGTAGTAATCACAGTTGTAGCAGTGGTAGCAGTAGTAGTTGGAGTACTTGTAGTAGTATTAGATGTAGCTATAGCTGTAGTACTAGTAGTAGTAGTAATAATAGCAGCAGCAACAGCAACAACAGTAGGAGGAGTAATAGAAATAGTAGCAGTAGTAGTAGCAATAGTGGTAATTGTAGCTGTAGTAAGACCAAAAGTAGCAGTAGTTGTAGCAGTAGTAACAATAGTAGTAGTAGTAGTAGTAGTAGTAGTAGCCATAGTTGCAGTAGCAGCATTTGTAGAAGCATTGGTTCTTGCAGTAGCAGGAGGAGCAGTAGTATAAGTTCTTGTAGCGGTAGTAGTAAAAGTAGTAGTAGTAGTAGTATTAGTAGTAGTAGTAGCAGTAATAGTGGTGGTGGTGGTAGTAGTTGTCGTAGTAGTTGTAAGATAAATAGTAGGAGCAGTAGTATTAGCAGCAGTAGCGTCATCATCAGTAGTAGTAGCACTACTTGTTGTAGTAGTAATAGTTGTTGTTGTAGTAGTAGCAGTAGTAATAGTAGCGGTAGTCATACTAGTAGTTATAGCAATAATATTAGTAGTAGTTGTAGTAGTTGTAGCAGTTGTAGTAGTAGTAGTAGTAATAATAGTTGCTGATGCCGTAATAGAAGTAGTAGTAGTTGTTGTAGTTGTAGTAGTAGTAGTAGTAGTGATAGTAGCCACGGCCGTAATAGAAGTAGTAGTAGCAATTGTGGGAGTTCAAGTAGATGGAGTGTCAGATGTAGTTGTTGTAGAAGCTATAGTAGTAGTAGTAGCAATTGCTGCAGTAGCAGTACTATTAGCAGCAATAATAGTACCCGTTATAGCAGTTGTAGAAATAGATGTACTAGTTATATTAGTAGCAGTAGTACTAGTAGCAATAGCAGTTGTTGTAATAGCAGTTGAAGTAATAATAGTAGCAGCAGTTATTTTTGTAATAGAGTTGTAGAAATAGATGTAGTAGTTATAGTAGTAGCAGCAGTTCTAGTAGCAATAGCAGTTGTTGTAATAGCAGTTGAAGTAAAGTAGTAGCAGCAATTATTTTCGAAATAGATGTATTAGTACCATTTGTTGTAAGAGCAGCAATAGTTGTAGCAATAGTAGAAGTAGTAGCAGTAGTAGTAATAGCTGAAGCAGTAATGGTAGTAGCAGTCGCAGTAGGAGATATCGTAGTAGAAATAGTAGCAGTACTAGTAGTAGTAGGAGCAGTAGTCATAGAAGTTATAGTAGTAGTAAGAGTAGTAGTACGAGGAGGAGGAGGAGTAGTAGTAGGAGTAGCAGTAGTAGTAGTAGTAGTATAAACAGTAGTATTAATACTAGTAGTAATAAGCATTGTAGTAGTTGCAATGGTATTAGTTGTAGTAGGGTAGCAGCATTAGTAGTAGTAGTAGCCGTAGTAGTTGTAGTAGCAGCAGCAATGGTAATCATATTAGTAATAGTAATAGTTGTAGTAGCAGCAACTATAGTAGAAGTCGTTACAGTAGAAGTAGAAGTAGTAGCAGTAGTGGTGGTAGTGGTAATCATAGCCTTAGTAGTAGAAGGAGAAGTAGTAGTAGTAGTAGTCGTAGTAGCTGTAGTAGTGGTAGTAGGAATAGTAGTAGTAGCAGCAGTGCTAGCAGTAGTGGTAGTATTGGTAACAGATGTAGTAGTAGTAGTTGTTGTTGTTGTATGAGTAGTAGTAGAAGTAGTAGTTGTTATTGTTGGTGTATGAGTAATAGTAGAAGAAGTAGTAGTTGTAGTAGTATTACTTGTAGTTGTAGTAATGGTAGTAGTGGCAATTGTAGTAGCTGCAATCGTCATAACAACAGTAGTAGCATGAGTAGTAGTAGTTGTTGTTGTTGTAGTAGTAGCAGTAGTAGTAGTAGAAGTAGTAGTAGTAGAAGTAGCAGTAGTTGTAGTAGTAGTAGTTGTAGTAGCAGTAGTTGTAGTAGCATTAATAGTAGGAGTAGGAGTAGTAGCAGTAGTATTCATTGTAGCAATAGTTGCAGTAGTAGTAATAATAATAGTAGCAGCAGCAACAACATTAATAGTAGTCATAGTAGTAGGACTAGTAATAGTAGTAGTTGTTGTAGGTGTAGTCGTAGTAGTCGTAGGAGTAGTAGTAGGTGTAGCAGCAGCAGTTGTTATTATTGTTGTGGTAGTAGTAATAAAAGGAGTTGAAGTTGTAGTAGTAGCAGTAGTAGCAGCAAAAGTAGTGGTAGTAGTAATTGTAATAGTAGCAGTACAAGTAGTAGTAGTATTAGGAGGAGGAAGAGGAGGAGGAGGAGTAGTAGTAGTAGTTGGAGCAGCAACAGTAGTAGCAGTAGTGGTAGTAATAGTAGTAGCAGTAGCGATAGTAGTAGTTGTGTTGTAGCAGTTGTAGTAGAAGTAATAGAAGTAGTAGCAATATTAGTGGTGGTGGTAGTAGTAGTAGATGCAGCAGTAGGAGTAGCAGTTGTCGTCATAGCAGTAGCAATAGTAGTTATACTAGTAGAAGTTGTAGTAGTTGTTGTTGTTGTTGTAGTAGTAGTAGTCATTGTTGAAATAGTAGCAGGAGTAGTAGTTTTATTAGCAGTAGTAGCTATTGTAGAAGAATTAGTAGTAGTAGTAGTATTATTGGTAGTAGTAGTTGTTGTTGTTGTTGTTGTAGTAGTAATGTTAGTAGTAGTAGCCATTGTAGTAATAGTTGCAAAAATCGTTGTAGTTGTAATAGTAGCAATAGTAGTTGTAGTAGTAGTAGTTACAATAATAGTAGTTGTTGTAATAGTAGTAATAGTTGTTGTTGTAGTAGTAGTGGCATTAGTAGTAGCAGCAGTAGTTGTAGTAGCAGTAGTTATAGTAGCAACAACAGCAATAGTAGTAGTAGTAGTTGTTGTTGTTGTAGTAGTAGTAGTGAGAGTAGTAATTATAGTACTAATAGCAAGAGTACTAGTTGTATTAGTTGTAGTAGTTGAAGTAGCGGTATTAGTAGTAAAAGTAGTAGTAGTAGCAATAGTAGTAGTTGCAGTAGTTGTAGTACTAGTTGCAATTGTAGTTGCAGTTGCAGTAGTAGTTGCAATAGTAGGTGTTGTACTTGTAGTTATAGTAGTGGAAGTAGTAGCAGGAGTAGTAATAGTAGTATTAGTAGTAGTAGCAGTAGTATTAATAGTAGTAGCAGTAATATTAGTAGTAGTAGTTGTAGTAGTAGAAGAATTAGAAGTAGTAGTAGTAGTACTACTACTACTAGCCATAGTAGTAGCAGTAGTTGGAGCAGTGGTAGTGGTTGCAATTGTAGGTGGAGTAGTGGCAGTAGTAACAGTTGTCGTTTTAGAACTACCAGTAGCAGTAGTAGTAGAAACAATAGTTTTAGTAGTAGTAGGAGTAGCAGCAACAACAATAATATTAGCATTAACTGTAGTAGTAGTATTAATAGTAGCAGTAGTATTAGTTGAAGTAGTAATTGTGGTACTTGTTGCAGCAGTAATAGTAGCAGTATTGGTAATAGCAGTAGTAGTAGTTGGAGCAGCAGTTGAAGTTGTACCAGTAGTAGTAGTAATAGTAATAGGAAAAGTAGTAGTAGTAGTAGGAGAAGAAGAAGAAGAAGAAGAAGAAGAGGAAGTAGTAATAATTGTGGTAGTAAGAGTAGGTGTATTAGTAGGAGAACTAGTAGCAATAGTAGTAGTTGTTGTTGTTGTTGTTGTTGTAGTAGTGGTAGTAATTGTCATAGGAGTAGTTGTAGGAGTAGCAATAGAAGTAGTAGCAAAAGTAGCAGCAACAGTAGTAGAAGTAGTAGTCGAACTAGTAGTAGTAGTTGCAGAAGTAGTAGTCATAGTAGTAGTAGTGGTTATAGTAATTGAAGGAGTTGAAGTTGGAGTAGTAACAGTAGTAGCAGCAAAAGTAGTTTTAGAAGAAATTGTAGTAGTAGTTGTTGTTGTTGTAGTAGCAGAAGTAGAAGTAGTAGTAGTAGTAATGTGAGAAGTAGTTGTAGTAGTACTAGCTGGAGTAGTAGTAGTAGTAGTAGTAGTAACAGTAGTACCAATAGTAGTAGTCATAGTAGTACTAGTAGCGGTAGTAGCAATAGTAGTAGCAGTAGTCGTAGTACTAGTAACAGAAGTAGTAATAGTAATAGCAGTAGCAGCTATAGTAGCAGTAGTAGTAGGAGTAGTAATATTAGTAGCAAATGCAATTATCGTACTAGTAGTACGAGTATAGTAGCAGCAGTAGTGCAAGTAGCAGAAGTAGTAGTAGTGGCAACAGCAGCAGCAATAGTAGTAGTAGAAGTAGCTATAGTAGTAGTAGTAGTACTACTACTACTAGTGGTAGTACTTGTACTACTACTACCACTACTAGAAACAGCTGCAGCAACAACAGTAGTGGCAGTCGTAGTAGTTGTTGTAGTTGTTGTAGCAGTAGTAGCAGTAGTTCTATTAGTAGTAATACAAGAAATTGTAGCAGTAGTAGTTGCAATAGTGGTGGTGGTGGTGGTTGTAGTAGTAGTATTAGTAGTAGCAGTAATAGCAATAGTAGTAACTGTAGTAATAGTAATAGTAGGAGTTATAGTAGTAGTAATAGGAGTAGTAGTAGGACTTGTAGTAGAACTAGTAGAAGTAGCAGTAGCAGTAGCAGTAGCAATAGAAATAGCAGTAGTAGTAGTAGTAGCAGCAAAAGTAGTGGTTGTAGTAATAGTAGTGGTAGTAGGAGCAGTAGAAGAAGTAGCAATAGAATTAGTCGAAGTAGCAGTTGTAATAGTAGTAAAAGTAGTAGTAGTAGGAATAGAAGTAGTAGTAGTAGTAGTACTAATAATAGTAGTTGTAGGAGGAGGAGGAGGAGTAGTAGTATTCGTAATAATAGTAGTAGTAGTAGTAGTTGTAGTAGTAGAAGTAGTAGTGGTATTAGCAGTAGTAGTAGTATTTGTAATAGTTGCAGTAGTTGTAATAGTAGTAGTAGTTGTTGTTGTTGTAGTAGTGATAGTGGTAGTAGTAATAATAGTAGTACTAATTGTAGTTATAGTAGAAGAAGTAGTAGTAGTAGTAGTAGTCATCGCAGTATTAGTAAGAGGAAGAGGAGTAGTAGTAGTTATAGTAGTAGCAGTCATATTAGTAGTAGTAGCAAAAGAAGTTGTTGTCATTGTTGTAGTAGTAGTAGTTATAGTAGTAGCAGCTGCAGTAGCAGTCATATTAGTAGTAGTAGCAAAAGAAGTTGTTGTCATTGTTGTAGTAGTAGTAGTTGTTGTGGTCGTTGTAGTAGTACTAGTAGTAGTAGTTGAAAGAATAGCAGTAGTCGCAGCAATGGTAGTTGTAGTGGCACTAGTAGTAGCGGCAATAGCAGCAGATGTAGTAGTGTTGTTGTAGTAGTAGTAGTCATTGTAATAGTAGTAGTAGCAGTAACAGCAGTAGTAGCGGTCATTATTGTAGCAGTAGTTTTAGTATTAGTAGAAGTAGTTATAGTAGTAGCAGCCATTGTAGCAACAATAGTAGTACTAGCATTAGCAGTATTAATAGCAATAGTATTAGTAGTGGTAGTAGCAGCAGGAGGAGTAGTAGTAGTTGTTGTAGTAGCAAAAGTGGTAATTGCAGTTGTAGTAATAGAAGCCATAATAGTAGTAGTAGTAGTGGTAGAAGTGGTTATTGTAGCAGTTGCAGGAGTAGAAGTCGTATTAGTTGTATTAGTGGTAGTAGTTGAAGTAGTAGCATTAGTAGCAGTAGTAGCACTAGTAGTAGTATTAATGGTAGTATTACTCATAAGACAAGTAATAGTAGCCTTAGTAGCCATAGTTGTGGTAGTAGTAGGAGTAGTCGCAGTAGTAGTAGTAGAATTTGTAGTAGTAGGATTAGTAGCAGTACTTGGACTAGGAATGGAGATAGTAGTAGTAGCAGTAGTATATGTAGTAGTAATAGTAGTAGTAGTGGTAGCAGCAGCAACAGTAGTAGTAGCAATAGTTCTAGTAGTAGGAATAGTGGTAGTAGTAGGTGTAGTAGTTGTTGTTGTTGTAGTAGTAGTAGTAGCGTTAGTAGTCGTAGTAATAGTAGCAGAAGTAGTGGTAATAGTAGTAGTGGTAGTATTAGTAATAGTAGTCGTAGTTGTGGTTCATGTTGTAGCAGTAATAGAGGTAGTAGTAGTAGCAGTTGTAGCTGTAGTAGTAGTAATAGTAGTAGTAGTAATAGTTATCGTAATAATAGAAGTACTAGTTGTAGTAGTTGTAGTAGTAGAAGTAGTAGTAATAGTTGTAGTAGTAGTAGTAGAAGTAGCAGCAGCAGTAGCAGTATTAGTAGTTGTTGTAGCAACAGTAGTCCCAACAAAAGCAGAAGCAGCAGCGGCAGTAGTCACCACTGCGCCAGCAGTAGCCACAGTAGCAGTAGCAGCAATAGTATAAGTAGTAGTTATTGTAGTAGTAGTAGTTGTGGTATTAGCAATCGTAGTAGTAGTACTGGTCGCAGTAGTAGTAGAAGTAGAAGTAATAGGATGAGTGGTAATAGTAATTATTTTAGTAGTACTAGCAGCAATAATAGTAGTAATCAGAGTTGTTGTAGTTGTTGTAGTTGTAGCAGTAGCAATAGTAGTAGTAGTACTAATAGTAGTATTTCTAGTACAAATAATAGTAGTAGAAGTATTAGTAGTAGGAGTCGAAGTAGTAGTGGTAGAAGTAGTAGTAGTCGTAGTGGTAGTAGTCGTAGTAGTAGTAGTAGTAGTAATAGTAGTAGTAGTTGCAGTAGTATTAGTAGTAGTAGCAGTACAAGAAGTAGGAGTAGAATTAACAGTAGTTGGAGTAAGGGTAGTAATAGTAGTAGCAGGAGAAATAGTAGTAGTGGTAGAAGAGGTAGTAATAGTAACAGCAGCAGCTACAGCAACAACAACAGCAATAGTAGTCGTAGTAATAGTAGTAGCAACAAAAATAGTAGTAGTAGTAGTTTAGGACAACTAGTAGTAGCAGTAGCAGTAGCAGTAGTAGTAGGACAACTAGTAGTAGCAGTTGTACTAGTACAGTAGTAGTAGGAGTAGGAGTAGCATTTGTAGTTGGAGTAGGGGTAGGAGTAGTAGTTGTAGTAGCAATAATAGGAGTAGGAGTAAGAGTAGTGGTAGCAATAGTAGGAGTAGAAGTATTTGTAGTTGCAGTAGCAGAAGTTGTTGTAGTAGTAGATGTAGTAGTAGTTGTAGTAGGAGGAGCACAAGGAGTAGTAGTAGCAGTAGCAGCAGCAGCAGTAGTACTAGAGGCAGTAGTTGTAGTTGTTTTAGAAGTATTAGCAAAAACAGTAATAGTAGTAGTACTACTATTAGTAGTAGTAGTAGTAGTAGTAGTACTTGTAGTAGCAGTTGTACTAGTAGAGTAGTAGTAGTACTTGTAGGAGTAGGAGTAGTAATTGTTGCAGTAGGAATAGGGGTAGCAACAACAGTTTTTATAGTAGAAGAAGTAGCTGTAGTAGTAGTAGCAGCAGCAGTAGTAGTAGTTGTTGTTGTTGTATGATCAGTAGTAGCAGTAGTGCTTGTAGTTGTAGTAGTAGCAGTAGCAGTGGTAGTAGTAGTAGAAGTAGTAGTAGGAGGAGTAGTGGTAATATTAGTAGTAGTAGTAGTAATAGTGCTAGCATTATTAGTAGTATTTGTACTATTGTTTGTTTTAGTAGTAGTAGGAATTGGAGTAAGAGTAAGGGTAGAAGTAGTAGTAATTGAAATAGTAGCAGCAGTAGCAATAGTAGCAGTTGCAGAAGTAGGAGTTGGAGTAGTAGTTGCAGTAGTAGGAGTAGGAGTAGTAATAGTAGTAGTAGTAGTAGGAGTAGGAGTAGTAATAGTAGTAGCAGGAGTAGGACTAGAAGTAGGAGCAGTAGTTGAACTTGTAGTGGTATTGGTTGCAGCAGTAGTAGAAGTATTAGTAGTAATAGTAGTAGTCGTTGTAGTCGTACTAGGCATAGTATTAGTAGTATGATGAGTAGGAATAGTTAGTGTAGAAGTAGTTGTAGTTGGGAGCAGTAGATGTAGTAGTAGTTGTAGTTGTAGTAGTAGGAGTAGCAGTAGTGTAGTAGTAGTAGGAGTAAGATTAGGAGTAGTAGTAGGAGTAGGAGTAGTAATAGTAGCAGTATTTGTAGTAATAGTAGTAATTATTGTAGCAGCAATAGTAGTATTACGAGTAGTAGGAGGAAGAGTAGTAGTAGGAGTTGCAGAAGTAGGATAAGTGGTAGTTGTAGTAGTAGTTGTAGTTGTAGTAGTAGCAGTAGTAGTGGTAGCTAAAGTAGTAGTAGGAGTAGTAGTAGTTGTTGTTGTACTAGGAGGAGTAGTAGTAGTAGCAATAGTTGTAATAGTGGTGGTAGTAGTAGTAGGAGTAGTAGTCGGTGTAGTAATAGTAGTAGTATAGTAGTTGTAGTAGTAGTAACAGTAATAGTCATAATAGTAGTAGTAGCAGTTGTAGTTGTCGTAGTAGTAGTCGTGGAAATAGTAGCAGTAGTAGCAGTAGCTGGAATAGTTGAAGTTGTTGTAGTAGCTGCTGTAGTAGTCGTAGTGGTTTCATTTGAAGTAATAGTATGAGTGGTAGTAGTAATTGTAGCAGTCACAGTAGTAGTAATAGTAGTAAGGGTAGTAGTGATAGTAGTGATAGTAATAGGAGTAGTATTAGTAGTAGTAGCACTAGAAGTAGTAGTAGTGTTGGCAGCAGCAGTAGTAGTAGGCATTGGAGTAAAAGTAGTAGCAGAAGTAGTAGGCATTGGAGTAAAAGTAGTAGCAGAAGTAGTAGGCATTGCAGTAGTAGTAGTAGTAGTAGAATGAGTATGAGTAGTAGTAGTAGTAGTAGTCGTAGGACTCGTAGTAATAGTAGTTGAAGCCGCAATATAAGTAGCAGTAGCAGTAGTCGCAGCAGTAGCAGTACTAGTAGTAGTAGTTGAATTAGTAGTATGATTAGTAATTGTAGTAATAGTTGTTTTGTTGTTGTAGTAGTCATATTAGTAGCAGTTGTAGTCATAGTAGTAGTAGTTATTGTAGTAGTAGCAACAATAGTAATAGTTGCAGTATAGGTAGAAGAAGTAGTAGTAGTACGAGTAGTACTAGTATTAGCATTTAGAGTAGTAGTAGCATTCGTAATTGTAGTAGTGTAGTAGTTGTAGTAGGAGTAGAAGAAGAAGTAGTAGTAGTAATAGTAGTAGTATTACTAATAGTGAAAGGAGTAGTAGTAGTTATAGACGTAATAGTAGTAATAGTAGTAGTAACAGTTGTAGTAGTAGTAGTCATTGTAGTAGTCGTAATAGTAGCAGTAATAGTAGTAGCAGTAGCAGCTGTAGTAGTGATACGAGCAGCAAAATTAGTGGTAGTAGTAGTAGGAGAGTTTGGAGTAGTAGTAGTAGTTAGAATAGTAGTAGTAGCAATAATAGCAGTAGTAACAGTTGTAGTTAGAGTATTAGGATTACTTGTAGTAGTAGTGATAGTAGCAGAGGTAGGAATTGCCCTATCAGAAGTAGTAGTAGTAGTAGTAGTAGTAGTAGTAGTAGTAGTAGCAGTAGTAATTGTATTGATAGTATTAGCAGCAGAAGTAGTAGTAGTAGTAGGAGTTGGAGTGGGAGTAGTAGCAGGAATAGTAGTAGTTGAAATAGTGGTAGCAACCGTAGTGGTGGTGGTAGTAGTAGTAGCAGTAGTATCGTAGTAGTAGCCGTAATCGTAGTAGTTGTTGTAGGGGTAGTAGTGGCTCTAGTTGTAGCAGTAGTAATAGGAGTTGGAGTAGGAGTAGTAGGAGGGGTTGGAGCAGGAATAGTAGTAGCAGCAGTAGTAGTAGTAGTTGCAATTACAGCAATAGTCAAAGTAGTAGTAGTAGTTGCAATTGTAGTAGTAGCACCAGTAGTAGTCGTTGTTGTAGTAATAGTAGTAGTCATGATTGTAATAGGAATAGTAGTAGTAGCAGCAACAACAATAGCTAAAGCAGTTTTAATTGTAATAGTCGTAGCAGTAGTTGTAATAGTTGTGGTAATGGTAATAGCAGTAGTAGTAATAGTTGTAGTAGTAATTATAGTAGTTGTAGCAGTAGGAGTAATAGTTGCAGTTATTATAGTAGTAGTAGTAGTATGTGTAGAAACAGCAGTAGTAGTAATTTTGTATTTGTAATTGTATTATTAGTAGTACGAGTCGTAGTAGTAATAGTAGTAATAGTAGTAGTAGGAGTGATAGTTCTTGGAGTCGTATTAGTAACTGTAGTAGGCGTAGGAGTAGGTGTAGTAGTAGCATAGTAGTAGTAGTAATAATGATAGTAGTAATAGTAATAGTAATATTAGTAGTAATAATAGTAGAAGCAGTAGCAGTAGCAGTAGCAGTAGCAGTTGTTGTAGAAGTAGTTGTAATTGTATTAGTATTAGTAGCAGAAGTAGTGGTACAAGTAGTAGAGTAGTAGTGGTGGTAGTAGTAGTAGAGGTAGCAGTGGCAGCAGTAACAGTAGTTGTAATAGAAGTGGTTGTAGCAGCCACAACAATAGTCGGATTAGGAGTAGCTGTAGTAGGAGCAGGATTAGTAGTAGTACTAGCAAGAGTAGGAATTGGTGTAAAAGTAGTACTACTACTGTTGCTCGTACTCCTACTACTACTGCTATAACTACTACTACTAAAACATCTACTACAGCATCTACTACTAATACTGCTACTATTTTTGCTACTAGTTCTGCTTCTACTACTCTTGAGTACTACAACTATTACTGCTACAATAACAGCTACTACTCCTACGACTGCTATTACTACAACAACAACAACAACTACTGTTACTGCTATAACTACTATTACAACTACTGCTGCTACTAGTACTACCACCACAACTTCTATACTAGTGCAACTACTACTATTGCGACCACTCCTACTAGTTCTACTACTACTATTACAACTCCTACTACTACTACTCCCAACTCCAACCCCTACTATTACTCTAACTAGTACAGCTACTACTCCTAAAACAACAACTACTACTCCAATTATTGCTGCTACTACTATTATTGTTACTACAATTACTATTGCTATTCTTACTACAATAGCAACTACTACTACTACTACTACAACTGTTGCTGCTGCTGCTACGACTATACAGCTGCTGCTGCTGCTGCTACTACTACTACTAGCACTACTACAACTACTACTGCTAATATAAATACTATTGCTTATGCTACTGCTACTTTTGCTATTACTGCTACTGCTACTACTACTACTACTTCTACTACTACTACTACAACTACTACTCCTACTACTACAACTACAACTCTTACTCTAGTGCCTGCTACTAATACTTCTATTCCTACACCTATTGCTGGTACTATTTCTCCTACTCCTACTACTACTACTAGTACAACAATTAATATAATAACAACAACTACTACTACTTCTGCAGCAACAACTACTGCTGCTACATCCACAACTGCTGCTGCTGCTGCTACTACTAATATTATTAGAACTCCAGTTATGAGTACTACTACCACTACTACTAGTCCGACTCCTACTCCAACTCCTCCTTTTGCTGCTACTACTATGGCTACTACTACCTCTACTACTACTACTCTAACTCTTGTCGCTACTTCTACTCCTACTACTACTCCTAATATTACTACAAATAATACTATTGCTACTCGTACTACTACTACCACTACTATTATTACTACTGCTGCTACTACTACAACTACAACTACCACTGCGATAACTACTACTACTATTACAACAACAACTACTACTACATATCTACTACAACTGCTACTACTAATGCTACTACTACTTCGGCAACTATTACTAGTAGTACAACAACGACTACAACTACTACAATTACAGATGCTACTGCTGCACCTACTACTACTACTCCTACTACTACTACTATTACTAGTACCACTACTACTACCACTTTTATTACTACTACTACTAATACTACCACCACTACTGCAACAATGACTACTACAATCACAACTACTTCAACTACTACTATTACTACTACAACTATAACTACTACTCCTACTACTTCAACTTCTACTAATACTACTACTACCACCAAACTACGACTACTACTATAATGGCGAGAACAAGAACTACTACTACAACTACTGCTACTACTGCTACTGCTACTTCAACTCCTACCATCACCACCACCACGACCGCCGCCGCCACTACTACTACAACAAATTCTACTGCTACTACTACTACTACTAACATTTCTAATACTGCTATTACTACTAGTATGACTACTGATACTACTTCCACTATTACTATTACTACTACTACTACAACAACAACAGCAAATAATACAACCACCACTACTACAAGTACTGCTACAACTACCACTGCAACAAATGCTACTACTACTACTGTTAGTACTACTACTACTTCTATGCTCACTCCAACTCCAACTCCTACTACTACTCCTCCTACTACTACTTCTACTACAACAACAACTACTATTACTACAACTACCACTACTACTATGACAACTACTACTAATGCTACAACAATTACTACTACTAAAATGACTACTACCACTACCACTGCAACTACTCCTCCTCCTCCTCCTCCTCCTCCTCCTTCTCCTACTGCCACCACCACCACTACTAATAAAACTACTACTGCTATTACTACTACAACTTGTACTACTAAAACCACTACTACTACTACTAGCACTACTCCAACTCCTACTACTACTACTAATACTCTTGCTACCGCTACTGCCTCTTCTACTTCTACTACTGCTGTTACAACCACTAAAGCTACCAATATTACTACTACTGCTGCTAGTGTTGCTACTACTGCTGCTAGTATGGCTACAAATGCTACTACTATTACTGCTACTACTACTACTACTACTCTCCTACTACTATTGCTATTGCTACTACTACTTCTCCCACTACTATTGCTATTGCTACTGTTGTTGCTACTAGTACTGCTGATGCTACTATGATGACAACTATTGCTTCTGCCACTATAGCTACTATTGCAACTACAACTACAACTGCTACTGCCACAAAAGCTACTGCCAGTACTACTACATCACGTACTATTACCACTACAACTATCACTACAACTATTACTACGACTACTGCTACTAGTACTACTACTATAACTACTATTGCTACTACTACTACTGATACTGCTACTACTGGTACTGCTACTGCTGCTACTACTATTGCTACTGCTGCTACTAGTACTAAGGCTACTACTAATACTTCTCCAACTACTACTACTACTGGTACTAATACTACTGCTACTACTACTGCTGCTACTACTACTTCTATTACTGCTACTACTACTATTGCTACTACTACTACTACAAAAAAATGCACCCCCTGTACAACCGAACTATGTTGTACTGGGAGGTGGGTGCCTTTTTTAAATTCTAGTACTAAACTGGCTGAGCTATGACTTTTCAATAGCTCAGCCACTTTAGTACTATATTATTATTACAACAACAACTACCACAACAACAACTACCAATGCTGCTACAATTTCAACTTCTACAATGACAACAACAACTACTACTACTACATCTACTGCTACTTCTGCTACTAATCCAACTACATCTACTATTACTGTTACTGCTCCTACTACTTCCACTACTACTACACCTACTAGTACTACTAACACTACTACTAGTACTACTTCTACTACTTCAACCACTACTACTCCTACTGCCTCTAATACTACTATTTCTACCACTACTACTACATTTATTACTACTATTACCACTACCACTACGGCTACTACCACTAGTACTCCTGCTGCTGCCGCTAATACTACTACTACTATTACTATTTTTAGCTCTACTGCTACTATGACTACTACTATTGCTAGTACGGCTACATCTACTACCTATACTACTACTCCTACTAGAAATACCATTGCTACTACAATAACAACAACAACTACTACTACCCCTGCACCTACTACTACTGCTATTACTACAATAGCTACGTTTTGCTATTACAGCTACTACTACTCCTCCTACTACTACTGCTACTACTACTGCTATTGCTACAGCTATGTTTGCTACTACTACTACTACTACTGCTACTACAGTTTCTACAGCTTGTACTACTAAAACTACTTCTTCATCAACTACTAGTACTACCTCTACTATTGTTACAACTACTACTACTGTTACTACTTGGACTGCTACCATTGCTACTTCTGCTATTCTTGCTACTACTACTACTCCCGTTACTACTACAACTACTATTACTACTGCAGCAATTGCTCTTACTATCGCAACTACTACGACTAATATTATTATTGCTATCACTACTACTGCTACTTATACTACTACTACTGCTGTTACTACTACTACGTCTGCTGCTGCTACTACTACAGTTGCTACTACTATGACTTCTTCTACCCATACTACTACTACTGCCAACACTACCACTACAACAACAACAACAATAACTACTACTACTACTAAAAGAACATCAACTACTACTACTACCACTATTTCTACTGCTACTACAACTACTACAACCACTACTACTACTACAACTACCACTATAACTACTACTACCACTACTACAACAACTACTACTACCACCACCACCACTACTGCTACTACTACTACCACTACTAGTACTACAACTATTACAAGTACTTCTACTATTGCTACTACAACTACTACTTCCACTACTACTACTACCACTAATATTGCTACTACTACAGAAACTACTACCACTTCTAATACTACTGCTACCTCTACTACTACTACAAATACTACTCCTAGTACAACTACTATTACTACAACCACCACGACTACTACTACTACTAAAACTACTAGTACTACTACTACTTCTACTACTCCTAATACTCCCACTAATACTACTACTGCAATTACTACTACAACTACTACTACCACTACTACTACAACTACTACTGCTACTACGACTACCACTCCTAATACCACTACTATTACTACTACTACCGTTACTACTAATACTACTAACATTTCTACTACTATTATTACTACTACAACTACTACTACTGCTACTACTATTATTACTACTACTACTGCTACTACTACTTGTACGACCATTAACCTGCTCTAGCTACTATACGACTACTACAACTACTACTACCACCACAACAACTACTACGACTACTCCTACAGCTTCTAATACTACTATTTCTACTGCTGTTGCTGCTTTTGCTACTACCATTACCACTACTACTACTACTACTACTATAATAACAACAACTACTACTTCTACTACTACTATTACTGCTGTTGTTGCTCCTCCTATGGCTACCACTGCTACTACTACTGCTGCTACTACCAGTACTCCTCCTTTTGTTGCTACTATTATGGCTGCTTCTATTGCTGTCATTGCTTCAACTTTTAGTGCTACTGCTACTATTACTACTACTACTGCAAGTACTACTACATCAACTACCTATACTACTGCTACTACTACAGTAATAAGAACAACAACTACTACTACCACAGCTACTACTACAGCTATGTTTGCTACTATGGCAACTACTACTGTTGCTACTGCTACTACTACTGCTACTACTATAGTTACGTTTGCTACTACTACTATAGCTACTACTGCTACTATGGCTATTGTAGCTTCTACTAATAAAACTACTACTACTTCAACAACTACTAGTACTACTTCTATTGTTGCTACAACTACTGTTACTACTGTTATTACTAGGACTGCTACCATTGCCGCTTCTGCTACTCCTGCGACTACTGCAATAGCCATTACTACTACAACTACTAGTACTACTACTGTTGTTACTACAGCTACAATTGCTATTACTACCGCAACTACTACAACAACTATTATTATTATTACTACTACTACTACTTATGCTAGTACTACTACTGCTACTACTACTACGTCTGCTTCTACTACTACTACTGCTACTACTCTGACTTCTACTACCGATACTACTACTCCTACTAGTACTACCACTGCTACAACAAAACAATAACTACTAATACTAAAACAACTTCAACCACTACTACTACCACTACTTTTGCTACTAACTACTACTACCACTACTACTACAACTACACACTACCACTACTACTACCACTACTACTACTACCACCACCACTACTTACTACTGCTACTACTAGCAACTAGATTACTTACTATGACTACTACGATACCACCACCACCACTACACCACGCCTATTGCTACTACTACAACAACTACTACCCTTCTAATACTACTACTACCTCTACTACTACTACTACTAATACTACTCGTACTACTACTACTACTATAACTACTATTATTACTACTACTTCTACTACTACTAATACTCCCGCACCTACTACTACTACCACTACTAGTATTACTACTACTTCTACTACTCCTAATACTCTCGCACCTATTACTACTACCACTACTACTACAACTACTACTGCTACTACGACTACCACTCCTAATATTACTACTATTACTACCACCACCACCACCACCACCACTATTGCTGCTGCAGTTGCTCCTCCTATAGCTACTACTGCTTCTACTACTACTACTACTACTAGTACTCCTATTGCTGCTACTACTATAGATTCTCCTACTACTACAACTTCTGTTGCTTCTACTTCTAGTGCTTCAGTTACTATTACTACTACAACTGCTAGTACGACTACATGTACTACCCATACTTCTACTCCAATGAGTACTACTAGTACTACTACAATAATAACAATTACTACTACTACTACTACTGCTGCTGCTACTACTACGGCTACTACTACTGCTACTACCACTCCTCCTACTACTACTGATACTACTACTCCTGCTACTACTACTACTGCTACAACTGCTATTGCAACTGCTATAGCTTTTGCTACTAAAACTACTACTTCTTCAACAGCTACTAGTACAACTTCTACTGTTGCTACAACTACTGCTACTACTACTGCTGCTACTGTCGTTACTACTACAACTGCTCCTATTAACACTGCTGCTACTATTGCTACAATTGCTATTCCTACCGCAACTACTATGACTACTATTATTATTACCACCACTACCAGTCCTACTGCTACTTATGCTAAAACTACTACTTCTACTACTTCTTCTACTACTACTACTACTACAGCTGCTACTACTCTTACTTCTACTACCTATACTACTACTCCTACCAGGACTACCACTACAGCAACAACAACAACAACAACTACTGCTACTTTTACTAAAACAACTTCAAATACTACTACTACCATTACTTCTGCTACTACTACAACTACTACTACCACTACTATAACCACAACTACCACTATAACTACTGCTACCACTACTACTACTACTATGGCCACCACCACCACTACTACTACTACCACCACTACTACTACAACAACCACTACTACCACTACAACTATTACAAGTACTACTACAACAACAACAACTACTACCACTACTACTACTACAACTATTACAAGTACTACTACAACCACTACTACGACTACCACTACTACTACTACTACTACTACTACAACTATTGCTACTACACAACAACTACTACCACATCTAGTACAACTTCTATCTCCACTACTACTACTAATACTACTCATACTACTACTACTACAATAACTACTACTACTACTTCTACTACTCCTAATACTCCCACTACTTCTACTGCCACCACTATTGCTACAACAACTACAGCTACTACACCTACCACTCCTAATACTACTACTATTACTAGTGCTACTGTCACTACTAATACTACTACCATTATTACTACTATTATTATTACTACTACTACTGTTGTTGCTGCTGCTGCTACTACCACTATACCTACTCCCGCTAGTACTACGACCACTGCAACTACTACTACCACTACTACTACAATAACTACTACTACTTCTACGTCTTCTACTACAACTCCCACTCCTAACTAGTACAGTTGCTACCACCACCACCACTACTACATCTACTATAACAACTACTACTACTTGTGCTACTGCTACTACTTGTAGTTCTCCTGAGACTACTACTACTACTATGACCGCTACTACTACTATTACTCCAACTACTGTTATTATTATTACTACTACTACTACAACTACTGCTGCTACTACACCTAGTAATACAACTACCACTACAATAGCTACAACTTCTACTAAAACTACTACTTCTTCTCCTGCTCCTAGTATCACTGCTACTGCTACTACTATTCCTATTACTACTACGACTACTACTATTACAACTCTAACTACTTCTACTACTACTACTACTACAATTACAACAACAATAACTACTACTACAACCACCACTACTACTGCTACAACTACCACAACTTCTACTTCTGCTACTACTGCTACTCCTCCTCCTACTACTACTACCACTCATGCTGCTGCTGTTGTGACTGTTACTACTGTTGGTACTGCTACTAGTAGTACTACTGCTACTGCTGCTCCTAGCTCTACTACTATTACTAATATTACTACTACTACAACTACTAATATAGCTACTATTGCTGTTGTTGCTACTGTTGTTGTTGCTACTACTCCTACTACAACAACCACTACTTGTACTATTACTATTACAATGATTATTACTACTACTACTATTGCTTCTATAACTACTAGGATGACTACTACTACTGTTGCTACTACTACTACTATTGCTACTACTATGACTATTACTACTACTACCACTACCGCTACTACTAGAACAACAACTACAACTACTTTGCTACTACTATTACTTATACTATTTCTACTACTACTACTACTACTTCTACAACTACAACAACTACTGCTACTTCTAATACTCGTGCCCCTCATCTACTACTACTACAACAACAATAACTACTACAACTACTACTACTCCTCCTTTTACTACTACTATTAGAACTACTACGACTACTACTACTAGTATTACTATTACTACTCATGCTCATTCTTCTACTATGACCAGTACTACAACTACCACTTTTACTACTTAAATTACCACTACTAGTCCTACTACTTTTACAGTTACTGCTTTTGCTGCTTCTTCTATTGCTACACCTACGAGTACTACTGCTGCTGCTGCTGCTACTACTACTTCTAGCACAACAACTACTACTCCTTGTACTTCTACTGTTACTACCACTACTACTGCTATTATTCAAACTATTACTGCTGCAACTACTCCTACCACTAATCATACTTGTACTACTACTAATGCAACTACTACCACTACTACCACTACTTTTACTATTATTATTACTATACTACTCCTCTTGCTACTACACCTACTAGTACTAGTACGACTACTTCTACTACTATTATTTTTACTACTACTAATACTCTTAGTATTTCTAATATTACTATTAAACTACTTCTATTACTACTCCTACCACTACTACTTCTACTTCTGCTACTACTTTATCTACTACAACTATAACTACTACTAGGCCTACTGCGTCTACAATTTTAAAATTACTGCCACCACTACCACTACAACTACTACTACTACTGCACTTACAACTACTGCTACTACTACTATAAGCACTACTACTCCTACTAGTACTACTATAATGACTACAACTATAATTAGTCCTCCACCAGTAACTCCTACCACTCCGTCCACTATTGCTGCTATTACCACAACAACAACAACTACTACAACAACTAATCTTGTTGTTACTGCTACACCTACTACTGCTACTACTACAATTCGTACTACTATTACTACAATTGTTGCTGCTACTACCACCACCACCACTACTACTACTTCTGCTACTACAACTACTACTATAATAAGTACTACTACTCCCTCTACTACTACTACTACGATGACTACTGCTACTACTACCACTATTACTCTTGCTACTACTACTACCACACTTGCTACTACTACTACTAGTACTACCATTACTACAAATACTAGTAATACTACTACTACTACTACAATTACTATTAACTACTACTACTACCACTACTACAACTTTTAATATTACTAATTTGACTATTACTACCCCAACTACAACTACTACTTCTACTACTACTCCAACTAGTACTACCAGTACTACCATAAGCCCTACTGCTTCTTCGACGACAACAACAACTACTTCTACTACAACAACAACTACCACTATCACTAGTACAACTACTACTACCACTAGTAAAACCACAACTACTACTGCTACTACTAGTACTACAACTATTACTGGTCTGATAAATACAACTACTACCACAACTACTCCTGCTTTAGCTACTACTACTACCACCAATACAACAATACCTACTACTACTCCTACTGCTGCTACTCCTACTTCTACTACTACAATTACTACTGCCAACTACTACAACTACTATTACTACTACTACTACTACTATACTATTATTATTACTATAGCTAACACTACTACTAGTACTACTACAGCTACTACACCTACTAGTACTACTACTTTTACTACTCGTACTATTAGTAGTACTACTACTACTACTTGTACTATTATTACTACTACTCTTACTTCTACTACTACAATTACTATTGCCAACTACTATTACTACTATTGCTACTACTACTTCTATACTATTACTGTTACTACAGCTAATACTACTACTAGTACTACTACAACTACTACACCTACTAGTACTACTACTTCTACTACTTGTACTATTAGTACTACTACTACTACTACTTGTACTATTATTATTATTACTACTATTACTACAATTAACGCTCCTACTACCTCTACTACAACAACAACAACTACTAATATGACTACTACACCTACTAGTACTACTACTACTAACAGTAATACAACACCTACTACTCCTACTACTTCTACTACTACTACTGCTTCGACTATTGCTATACTACTACCGCTGCTATAACTACTTCTACTACTACTACTTCTCCTACTATAATTACCACTGCTAATACTAATGCTACTGCAACTAATACTATTCCCGCTACAACAACAACAACTACTATTAGTATTACTACTACTGCAACTAATATTACTACTACTACTACTAATTCTATTACTACTACTATTGCTGCTGCTACTACTGCTACGACTACTACTACTACTACAATTGCTACTATGGTTACTACTGCTACTATTGCTACCACTTCTTCGACTCCCACAACTACTACTATTGCTACAACAACTACTGCTACTATTATTACTTCTACTACAGCTGCTACTACTGCTACTGTTGCAACAATAATAATAACAACAATTACTACTAGTACTACCACTACTATTGCCAGTACAGCTACCATTAATTTGACTGCCACTAAAATTACTACTGCTACTACTACTACTAATACTATTACTACTACTACTTGTACTGCTACTATTGCTAATACAAATACTACTACTGCTACTTGTGCTTCTACTACTACTACAACAACAACTATAGCTTCTACTGCTAGTACTATTTTTACTACAACTAGTAGTACTTATATGACAACTACTACTACTACTTCTGCTACTACATCTGCTACTGCTACTCCTCCTACTACCCCTACTACTCCTTCACAAGTACTACTAATACTACTACTACCACAACTACTGTTATTACAACTTACTACTACTACTGCTACTACTCCCCCTACAACTACTCCATCTCTTAACACAATAGTTGTGGCTACTACTACCGCAACTACTATTGCTACTACTACAATGACTCCTACAACTACAATTGCCATTACTACTAATATTACTATTAGAACTACTACAAACACAACTAGAATAATTACTTCAACAACTACTAATAGCACTGCACTACTACTACTACGACTACTACTCCTTTGAGGACTACTGCATGTACTACTTCAATTCCTGCGCTAATTCCTACTACTACTACTACTCATCGTCATCCTCCTCCACCTCCTCCTCCTACTACTAGTACTACTACTACTACTACTACTACTACAACTTCTACTAACACTTCTACTACTACTCCAACCACTACTACTACCGATATTGTGACTCCTCCTCCTCCTCCTCCTCCTCCTCCTCCTCCTCCTACTACTACTACTACTACTACTACTACTACTACAATGACTTCTACCGCTACAACTACTACTGCTACAACTACTGCTACAGCTACTACTATTATGGCTCCTACTGCTCCATATTAGGAACTACTAATACTATTACTACTCCTATTGTTACGGCTACTATTGCTACTGCTACGACTACTACAATTGCTGCTCTTGCTACTGCTACTACTAATAGTACTACTACTGCTATCACTACTGCTGCTACAATAATAACTACCACTGCTACTACTTCCACTACTACAACAACCACTACTACAACAACAACTACTACTGCTACCTCTACTACTATTACTACTATAACTCCCCCTAGTACTACAACTATCACTAATACTTCTATTACTTTGCCTACTACCACTACTACTACTACTTCTACTACGACCACTACTCTAGTACTGCCACTATTACAACAACTATTATTAGTAATACTATTGCTTCCACTAACTACTACTTATCCTACTACTACAACTACTCCTACTGCTCCTACTACTATTGCTACAACTAATATTGCTACTACTATACCTACTATTCTTGCTGCTACTAGTCTTCTTCTCCAACATCAATTGCTACTACTACTCTTCTTCTCCAAGTACTATGACTACAGCTACTACTACGACAACTACAACTACTACTACTGCTATTGTTGTTGCTGCTCCTCCTACTACCACTACTACTGCTGCTGCTACTACTTCTACTACTACTACTTCTGTTACTACTAGTACTACCACTACTTCTTCTACTACTACTACTACTACTACTACTACTTTTTCTAATACCACTATTACGATTACTATTACTACTCCGATTACTACTACTAATACTACTATTATAACTACTACCCCTACTGCTATTACAAACAAAACTATAACTCCTACTGCTTATGCTACTCCTACTAGGACTACCACTACTACTACTATAACTACTGCAACTACTACTACTACTACAATTCCTACTGCTATGGCTGCTACTACTACTACAACAATAATAACAACAATAACTATCACTACTACTACAACAACTACTACTACTAATGCTACTACTTCTACTACTACTATACCTCCGACTAGTCCTACTCCTACTACTACTACAAATACTACTATTACAATAACAACTACTACAACAACTACTCCTCCTACTCCTACTCCTACCACTACTACTATTGATGCTACTGCTACAACAACTACCACTACAACTGTGACTACTACTACTACTACTATTGTGACTACTTTTGCAACTACTATAATGGCTACTACCAATACTACTACTATTACTACTACTACTATGATTTGTACTACCACTATTACTGCTACTACTACTACTAATACTACTACCACTCCCATGCCAATTCCACGTCCTAATACTACTCCTACTACTACTTCAACTACTACTACTAATACTTTAACAACAACTACTACTACCGCTACTGAAACACCAAATGTAACAACTGCTACTAGTACTACTACTACAACAACTGCTACTAATACTACTACTACTTCCACAACTATGACTCCTACTATTACTACTATAACTATAGCTACAATTCCTATTACTTCTGCTATAGCATTTAGTAGTAGTATTAGTAATAGAAGTAGTAGTATTAGTAGTAGGAATAGCGAAAACAATAGTAGTAGTTGTAGGAGTTGTATTAGTAGTAGAAGTAGTAGTAATTTGAGTAGTAGTAGTAATAGTAGTAATAGTAGTAATAGTAATAATAGTATTAGCAGTACCCTATAGTAGTAGTCACAGTAGTAGTAACAGTAGTTGTAGGAGTATTAGTAGTTGTATAGTTATAGTTGTTGTAGTTGTTGGTGTAGTGGTATGAGTAGGAGTTGGAGTAGGAGTAGTAGTATGAGTTGTATTTGCATTATAATCTTTAGTAGGAGCAGTAGTAATTGTAGTAGTAGGAGTAGGAGTAGTTATAGTAGTAGCAGCAGTAGTAGCAGTTATAGTAAGTAGTTGTAGCAGCAGGAGTTGGAGTAGTTGCAGTAGTAGTAGTAGTACCAGTAGCAATGATAGCAACAATAGTAGTTATGGTAGTAGTCAAAGTAAAAGTAGTAGCATTACTAGTAGCAATTGTAATAGTAGTAGGGGGGGTGGTGGTGGTGGTGGTGGTGGTGGTAGTAGTAGCAGCAGCAGTAGCAGTAGCAGTAGTTGTAATAGTAGTAGTTGTTGATGTAGTAGTAGCACTAGTAGTGGTATTAGCATTAGTGGCGGTAGTAGTAGTGGCAGAAGTAGTAGTAGTGGTAATAGTAGTACTAGTAATACTAGCAGTAATATGAGTGGTAGTTGTAGAAGTAATACTAGTAGTAGAAGTAGTTATAGAAGTAGTTTTAGGAGTCAAAGGATAACTAGTAGAACTAGTAGTTGTAGTAGTAGTATTAGTAGTAGGCTGAGGAGAAGTAGTAGTAGTGGTAGTAGTCATCATAGTAGTAGTAGTAGTAATAGTAGTACTAGAAATAGAACTAAAATTAGTAGTGGTAGTTGTAGTACTTGTGGTAGTAGTCATAGTAGATGCATTAGTAGTAGGAGTAAGAGTAGAAGTTATAGTAGAAGTAGTTGTAGCTAAAGTAGTAGTAGTAGTAGTTATAGCATTTATAGTAGTAGGAGTATGAGGAGTAGTAGTATTAGTAGTGGTAGTAGTAGTAGTAGTGAAAGTACTAGTAGAAGTAGTTGTCGAAGCAATAGTAGTGGTGGTAGTAGTAGTAGGAGTAGTAGTAGTAGTAGTATGAGCAATAGTGGTAGTAGTAGTGCAAATGTTGTTGTAGTAGTTGTGTAGTAGTTGTGGTAGTAGTTGTCATAGTAGAGGTAGTAGTAGAAGTAGCAGTAGTCATAGTAGTGGTAGTAGTCATTGCAGTAGTAGTAGTAGCAGGAGTAGTAGTTGTAGGAATAGTAGTAGTAGCAGGAGTAATGGTAGTGGTACTAGTAGTAGCACTAGTTGATATAGTAGTAGTAGCTGTAGGAGTTATGGTAGTAGTTGTTGTAGCAGTATTAATTATTATTGTAGCAATAGTAGCAGTAGCAGTAGTTATTCTAGTGCCAATCAAATTATTGGTAGCATTAGTGGCAGTCGTAGCAGTAGTAGTAGTTGTTGTTGTAGCAACAATTGGAGTAGTAGCTGTAGTAGTCTATAAGTAATAGTAGTAGGAGTAGTTGTTCTAGCATTAGTACTTGCAGTGGCTATCGAAGAAGGGGTAGCAGTAGTAGTAGCAGTAGTATTAGCAATTACGGTAGTAATAGTAGAACTAGTAATAGAACTAGATGTAACAATAGTAGCAGCAGCAGCATTAGTAGTAGTAATAGTAGTTGTTGTTGTTGTAGTAGTTGTAGTAGTAGTAGTTGTTGTTGTTATTGTTGTAGTAGTAGCAGCTATTGTATTAGTTGCAGTAGTACTAGTAGCAGCGGTAATTATAGCTGGAGAAGTAGTCGTAGCAACAGCGGCAGTAGCACTAGTTGTTGTTGTAGTAGTCATTGTGGTAGCAGTAGCAATAGCAGTAGTAGTAACAGAAGTAGCAGCAACTGTAGTAGTTGTAGTAGTTATAGCAGTAGCTATTGTTGTAGTAGTTGTAGTAGTAGTAGTAGAAGTAGTAGTTGCAGCAACAGTAGTAGTAGGAGTAGGCATAGTGATAGTAGCAGCAATAGTAGCAGCAGCAGTGGTAGTAGTACTAGTAACAGTAGTATTAGTAGTAGTAGTAGTAGTAGTAGTATTAGTAGCAAGTATAGAAGTTGTAGTGTAGTAGAAATTGTTGTAGTAGTAGTTGTGGCAGTAGTTCTAGCAGTACTAGTACTAGTAGCATTAGTGGCAGAAGTAGCAGCAGTTCTAGTAGTAGTTGAAATAGTAGCAGTAGTTGTAGCATCAGTAGCAACAATAGTAGTGGTAGCAGTTATAGAAGTAGTAATAGCAGCATTAGTAGCAGAAGTAGAAGCAACTGTAGTAGTTGTAGTAGTTATAGCAGTAGCTATCATTTTAGTAGTGGTAGTAGTAGTAGTAGAAGTAGTAGTTGCAGAAATAGTAGCAATAATTGCAAAGCAGTAGTAGCAGTAGAACTAGTAACCTAACTAGAAGTAGTTGTAGTTGTGGTAGTAGTAGTAATAATAGTAGTAGTAGTAGTAATACTAGTAGTAAGAGCAGTAGTAATAGCGGAAGTAGTATTAGTTGGAGTAGTAGTAGTGATAGTTGTGGTAATTATAGTATGAAAAGTAGTAGTAGAAGTAATAGCAGCAATAGCCATAGTATCATTAGTAGTTGTTGTAGTAGTCATTGTAGTAGCAACAGCAACAGCAACGGCAGTAGTAGTAGTAGTAGCAACTATAGTTGTTGTTGCAGTTGTAGCGGTAGTTGTTATAGTAGTAGTGGTATTAGTTATAGCAGTAGCATTAGTTGTAGCAGTTGTAGTAGTACCATTAGTAGTCGTGATAATAGCAGTAGTAGGAGTAGTAGTAGTAGTAGTCATTGTAGCAGCTGTAGCGATAGTTGCAGTAGTAGCAGTAGCAGTAGTAGCAGCAGTAGTACTAGTAGTAGTAATAGTAGTAGTAGTAGCAATAACAATAGGAGCAACATACGTAGTAGTAGTATTAGTACTAGTTGTTGTAGTACTAGAAGCTGTAGTAGTAGTGATAGTAGTAGTAGTATTAGTAGCAGCATTAGTTGTAATAGTAGTAGTGCCATAGCAGCACTAATAGTATTAATAGCAGTTCTTGCAGTGGTAGTAGTAGTACTGGTTGTAGTCGAGGAATTAGCTGTAGTTGTAGCCATAGTAGTAGTTGCAGTAGTTCCAGTGGCAGTGGTGGTAGTATTAGTAGTCACTATAGTAGCTATTGTAGTAGCATTAGTATCAAGAGTTGGAGAAGTTGTAGTAGCAGCAGTAATAGTTGCAGCAACATTAGTAGTAGTAGTATTTGTAATTGTTGAAGTAGTCATAGTAGTAGAAGCAGTAGTAGTAGTTGAACGTAGTAGTAGTTGCAGTTATAGTAGAAGTAGCAAAAATAGCTGATGTAGCAGTAGTTGTAGTTGTCATAGTAGTAGCAGAAGAAGTAGTAGTACTAGCAGTAGTAGTCGTAGAATCAACAATCGTTGTAGAAGTGGTAGCAGAGGTCGTAGTAGTAGCAGTAGCAGCTGCAGTAGTAGTAATAGCATCAACTATTGCCATAAAAGTAGTAGAAATAGTAGTAGTAGTAATTGTAGGCGTAGTAGTAGTAGTAGCAAGCATCGATAGTAGTAGTAGATGTAGTAATAGCAGCAGTAGTAGTAGTAGTAGTAGCAAAAGTGGTAGCGATAATAGGAGTAGCAACAGCAACAGTAGTAGTAGTAGTAGTAAAAATAGTAGGAGCAGTAGAATAGTAGTAGGAGTAACAATAGCGGTAGTAGTAGAATTAGTAGTAGTAGCAGTAGTAGTTAGAGCATCAGTAATAGGAGTAAAGGTTGTAGTAGTAGTAGCAACAGTAGTAGTAGTTGTCGTAGCAGGAGCCGTAGTAGTAGTAGTGGCAGTAGTAGAAGTAGTAGGAGCAGGAGTAGTAGTTGTAGGAGTAGTAGTAGCAGTGGGAGTACTAGTAGAATTAGTAGTAGTAGTTGGAGCAATATTAGTAGATGTAGTGGTGGCAACAATCATAGTAGTAGGAGTACACGATATAGCAGTAGTTGTAGGTGTAGTAGTTATTATCGTAGGAGTAGTAGCGGTAGTAGTAGGAGTAGTAGTTGCAATAGTAGTAGCTGAAGTAGAAGTAGTCACAGAAGTAGTAGGAGTATCATTACTAAAAATAATAGTAGTTGCGCGAGTGGTAGTAGCAAGAGAACTATTAGTAGTTGTTGCCATAGTAGTAGCAGTAAAAGTAGCAGTAGCAGTAGTAGTAGAAGCAGTAGCAATTGTAATAATACGGTAGCAGTAATTATAGTAGTGGGAGCAGTAGTTGTGGTATTAGTAGTGGTAGAAGCAATAGTAGTTACATTTGAAGAAGCAATAATAGTACTAGTTGTAGCAGTAGTAGAAGAAGAAGAAGTAGTAGTAGTAGTAGCAGCAGTAGTCACAGTAGTTGAAGAAGTCGCAGTAGTAGTAGCAACAGCCACAGCAGCAATATTGGCAGTAGTCATAGCAATAGTAGCAGTAGTGGCAATAGTATCACTAACAGGAGTAGGAGTAGTAGTTGTTGTTGTGGCAGTAGTAGCATTAGTAGCATTAATAGTAGTAGTTTTAGTAGTTGGGGCAGTAGTAGTAGTTGTTCTAGCAGTTATAGTAGTAGTAGTAGTCGCAGTAGTAGTAGTAATAGGAGTAGTAGTAGTTGTTGCAATCGTAGAAACAGTAGTTGCAGTAGCAGTAGCAGTGCCAGTAATAGTAGTAGTAGAAGTTGCAGTTGTTGTACTAGTTGTAGTAGTAGTTATTGCTATAATGGCTATAGTAGTAGAAGCAATAGTAGTTGTAGTAGCAGCAGTAGTAGTAGGAGTAGTAGTAGTTTTAGTAGTTGTAGTAGTAGTAGTTCTACTAGCAGTACCAGCAATAATGGCAACAGTTGTAGTAGTACTTGTAGGAGAAGTGGCAGCAGCAGGAGTAGTTGTAGGTGTAGTAGTAGTTGCAGTAGTACTATGAGGGTAGTAGTCTTAATTGTAGTAGTAGTAATAGTAGGAGAAGTAGTCATAGTAGTAGCAGTAATATTAGTTTTGATAGTAGTAGTTGTTGTTGTTGGAGTAGTAGTAGTAGTTGTTGTTGTTAAAGTAGTAGAAGTCGCAGTTGTAGTAGTTGTTATAGTAGTCGTAGTGGTCGTACTACGAGTGGCATTAATATTAGAACCAGTAGTAGTAGTAGTAGTAGTAGTAGTAGTAGTAGTAATAGTAGTAGTAGTAGTAGCAGTGGTAATAGTAGTAGTAGTAGGAGTAGCAAAAGTAGTTGTAGTAGGAGTAGCAGTAGTTGTAGCAACAATAGTGGTAATGACACTACCAATAGTAGCAGTAGTTGTAATAGTAGAAACAGTAATAGTAGTAGTAGGAGTTTTAGTTGTAGTAGTAGTAGTTATAGGAGTAATAGTAGGAGAATTAGTTGAAGCGATAGTAGTGGAATTAGTAGTAATAGGTGTTGTATTAGGGCAAGTAGTTGTAGCAACCGAAGTAGTAGTAGTCGTAGTAGTAGTAGTAATGGTAGTTGCAGTTGTAGTAGTAGTAATAGTAGGAGTAGCAGTAGTAATAGTAGTAGTATTTGTAGTAGTAGTGGTGGTGGTGGTATTAGTAGTAGCAGTAGAAGCAGTAGTATTGGTAATTGTAATTATAGTAGGAGGAGTCCCAGTAGTTGTAGTAGTAGTAGTATTAGTATCAATAGCAACAGCAGTAGTAGTAGTTGGAGTAGTTGTAGTGGCAGTAGGAGTCCTAGTAGCAGTAGTAGTGGAAGTAGAAGTAGTAGAAGCATTAGTAGTAATAGTAGTCGGAGTAGTAACAGTGCTAGTAGCAGTAGTAGCCATCGTAGTAGCAGTAGAAGTAGTAGAAGCAACAGTAGTTTTGGTAGTAGTAATGGTAGTTACAGCAACAGCAATGGTAGTAGTCATAGTTGTAATAGTAGCAGGAGAAGTAGTAGTAGAAGTAGTAGTAGTAATAGTAGTAGTAGTAGCAGTAGCAGTACTAGTAGTAGTAGCAGTAGTAATAGTAGTAGTAGCAGTAGTAAGAGTAGTAATAGTAGTAGTAGCAGTAGTAGGAGTTCTAGTAGTTGTTCTTGTTGTTGTTGTAGTAGTTGTAGTAGTAGCAGCAGCAGCAGTACAAGTTGTTGTAGTAGCAGTACTATTAGCAAGAGTAGTAGTTGTAGCATCGGTAGTAGCAATAGTAGCGGTGGTTGTTGCAGTAATGGGAGAAGTAGCTGAAGTAGAAGTAGTAGTAGTAGTAGTAGTTGCAGTTGAAGCAATAGTAGTTGTAGCAGTAGTAAGAGTAGTAGCACTGGCAATTGTAGTAGTACTAGTCACAGTAGTAGTAGCAGTAGTATTAGTTGTAGTTGCAGTAACAACAATAATAGTAGGAGTAGATGGAGTAGTAAGAGTAGTTATTGTTGTTGTTGCAGGTGTAGTAGTAGTAGTAGTATCTGTAGTAGTATCAATAGTATTAGAAATTGTGGAAATAGTAGAATTAGTGTAGTGGTAGTAGTAGTAATAGCAGTTGCAGTATATGTGATAATAGTAGCAGCAGTAGTAATAGTAGTTGTAGAAGTTGCAGTAGTAGCGGTAGTAGCAGTTGTAGAAGTAATAGTATTGGTAGTAGTAGCAGTTGCAATTGTTGATGTAGTAGTAGGCGTTGCAATTATTGATGTAGTAGTAGCAGAAATAGTAGCAGTGGTTGTGTATGTGGTGGTGTTAGTAGTAGTAGCAGTAGTAGTAGTCGTTGTTGTAGTAGTAGTAGTAGTATGAATTGGAATAGTATTAGGAGGAGCATCAGTTGTAGTGCTAGTGGTAGTAGTAGTAGGAACAGTAGTCACACTTGCAATTGGAGTAGTAGCAGTAGCGTTACAAGTGGTAGTAGTAGACTAGTAGTAGTAGGAGTAGTAGTAGCCGTTGTGGTATCAATAGCAGTAGTACGAGTATTTGGATTAGGAGTAGTATTAGTAGAAGTAACAGTAATAGTAGTTGTGGGAGTAGTACTGGTAGTTGGTGTACGAGTAGGAGTAGTCGGAGTAGTAGTAGTTGTAGTTGGGTTACTGTTAGTGTTATTGCTCCTTCTACAAATGCTACTACTACTGTTGCTAGTTCTAACAATACCACTACTCCTGCTCCGGCGACTAATGCTACTGCTACTACAAAAATTTCTACTGCTGCTACTACTACTACTACTTGCTTCTACTATTACTATTGTTGCAACTATTAGTGCTACCACTATAGCAACTACTACTAGTAGTACTGCAGCGAATACTCATACTACAACTACTATTATTTTTAGTAATGATACGCCTGCTACAATTATTACTACTACTACAACTACTACACCAACTACTACCACTACTGCTCCTACAACAACTACTACTACTCCTACTACAGTTACTACTGCTGCTACTCGTACTACTATAATTGCTACTGCTACTACATCCGCTAATATCGCACCAACTACTACTACTGCTACTACTAGTACTCCCACCGCTACTATTACTACTACAACTACTACTGCTTCTACTACTTCTACTACTGCTACCACAACTACCGCAGCTCCTGCTGTTGCAACTAATACTCCTACTTCTACTACTACAATCTCTGCTGCTACTACTACTACATCCACCAATATCACACCAACTACTACTACTGCTACTATTACAATTACTACTGCAGCTCCTACTACTTCTACTACTGCTACCACTACCACTACAGCTCCTACTACTGCAGCTACTACTCCTACTCCTACTACTACTTCCACTTCTGCTACTACTTCTACTACTACTTCTGCTACTACGGTGACTACTGCTACTACGGTGACTACTACAACTACAACTACTGCTACTTCTACATCAACTACTGCTACTACTTCTACTACTACACAAACTACTACTACTGCTACTTCTACTTCTATTTCTACTTCAACTACTACTACTACGAGTGCAACAACTATTACTAATACTACTACAACATTACTGATGTTGCTACTTCGACTACTACTGATACTACTGATACTACTACTGCGAATGAAATGACTACTAATAGTACTACCACTACTACTATAACTGCTGTTACTATAACTACTACTACAACTACTATAGCAAATGCCGCTACTGCTACTGCAAATACGACTAGTATACTACTGCTACTATACTATTACTGCTACTACAACTATCATTGCTACTTCTGCTTCTACTGCTACTACTAGTACTATAACTACTACTACTACTACTACTAATACTATTACTACTACTACTCATATTGCTACTATTGCTAATACAACAACTACTACTGCTACTTGTGCTTCTACTACTACAACTACTACTACGGCTTCTACTGCCACTACTGCTTTTACTACTGCTACTACTAGTACTTCTATGACCACTACTACTACTACTTCTGCTACTACATCTGCTACTACTCCTCCTCCTCCTCCTCCTACTACTCCTACTACTCCTTCACAACTACTACTAATACTACTACTACCACTGCTACTACTATTACAACTTACTACAACTACTGCTCTTACAATTGCTACAACTCCCCCTACAACTACTCCATTTGTTAATACAATAGCTGTGGCTACTACTACCACAACTACTATTGCTACTACTACAATGACTCCTACAACTACAACTGCCACTACTACTACTATTACTATTAGCACTACTACAACAACAACTAGAACAATTACTTAAACTACTACTACTACCAGCACTGCACTACTAATACTACTACTACGACTACTACTCCTATGAGGACTACTCCATCTACTACTTTGATTCCTATGCCAATTCCTACTACTACTACTAGTCCTCCTCCTCCTCCTCCTCCTACTACTACTAGTACTACTACTTCTACTACAACTTCTACTAACACTTCTACTGCTACTCCAACAACTACTACTACCGATATTGTGACTACTCCTCCTCCTCCTCCTCCTCCTCCTACTACTACTACTACTACTACAACTACAATGACTACTACTACTGCTACTACTACTTCTACAACTACTACTATTATGGCTCCTACTGCTCCACATCAGGAACTGCTAATACTATTGCTACTCCTATTGCTACTGCTACTATTGCTGCTACTACTATTACTACAACCGCTATTCTTGCTAGTACTACTACTAATAGTACTAATATTGTGATCACTACTGCTACTACAACAACAACTACCACTGCTACTACTTCCACTACTACTATAACCACTGCAACAACAACAACAACAACTACTACCACTACTACTACTACTATATATTCCCCTACTACTACAACCACTACTAGCACTAATACTTCTATTACTTTGCCTACTACCACTACTACTGCTACTACTTCTACTACGAGCACTACTGCTATTACTGGGACTACTACAACTACTATTATTAGTACTACTATTGCTTTCACAAACTATTACTTCTCACTATTACAACAACTACTCCTACTGCTCCTACTACTGTTGCTACAACTAATATTGCTACTACTATAACTACTGCTGTTGCTGCTACTATTCTTCTCCAACTACTATGACTACATCTACTACTACGAAAACTAGGACTACTACTGCTGCTACTGTTGTTGTTGTTGTTGTTGCTACTTCTTCTTCTTCTTCTTCTTCTTCAACTATTACTTCTGCTACAACTAGTACAACCACTACTTCTACTACTAGTACTAGTACTACTACTTTTACTAATACCACTATTACTATTACTACTCCTATTACTACTAATACGACTACTATTACAACTACTACGCCTACTACTACTACTACCAAAACAACAACTCCTATTGCTTATGCTACTCCTACTAGGACTACTACTACTGCTACTATAACTACAGCAACTACTACTACGATAACTACTATAGTTGCTACTGCTATGGCTGCTACTAAGACTACTACAAGAATAACAACAACAACTATTACTACTACAATAACAACTACTACTACTAATGCTACAACTTCTACTAGTACTACTCCTCTGACTACTCCAACTACTACTACAAATACTACTATTACAACAACTACTACTACTAGTCCTACTACTACTCCTCCTCCACCTACTCCTACTCCTACCACTACTCCTACTGATGCTACTGCTACAACAACTACCACTACAAGTGTGACTACTACTACTACTGCTGCGGCTACTTTTGCTACTACTACAATGGCTACTACCAATACTACTACTATTACTACTACTACTATGATTTGTACTAGTACTACTACTACTACTCCTCCTCCTCCCATGCCAACTCCACATCCTAATGCTACTCCTACAACTAGTATAACAACAACTACTAATACTATAACAATAACTACTACTACCGCTATGAAACACCAACTGCTACAATCGCTACTCATACTACTACTACAACAACTACTACTAATACTACTACTACTACCACAACTATGACTCCTACTACTACTATTACTACTACTACTACTATAACTACAACTACAATTTCTATCACTTCTGCTACAACAATAGTAGTAGTAGTAGTAATAGAAGTAGTAGTATTAGTAGGAGCAGCAGCAATAATAGACATAGTAGTAATAGAAGTAGTTGTATTAGCAACAACAACAATAGTAGTAGTTGTAGGAGTTGTAGTAGTAGTAGAAGTCGTAGTAATTTGAGTAGTAGTAGTAATAGTAGTAATTTTAGTAATAATATTAACAGTACCTATAGTAGTAGTCACAGTAGTAGTAGTAGCAGTAGTTGTATGAGTATTAGTAGCTGTATAGTTGTAGTTGTTGTAGTTATCAGTGTGGTGGCATGAGTAGGATTTGTAGTATGAATAGTAGTATGAGTTGTATTTGTTTTATTATTGCTAGTAGGAGTAGTAGTAATCGTAGTAGTAGGAGTAGTTGTTACAGTAGTAGCAACAGTAGTAGTTGTAGTTGTAGTTGTAGTAGTCATTGTAGTTGTAGATGTAGATGTAGTACTAGAATTAGTTGTAGTAGTAGTTGTAGTAGTAGCAGTACTAGTATTAGTTCTTGTAATGGGAGTTGGTATAGCAGTAGGGGTTGTAGTAGGGGCAATGCTAGTAGTTGTAGTAGTAGGAGTCAGAGTAGTAGTAGTAGTAGTAGTATTAGTAGGTGTAGAAATAGAAGTTATCGCTGTAGTAGGTGTAATAGTAGAACTAGTAGTGGTAGCAGGAGTGGTAGTAGTATTAGTACTAGTAGTAGTAGTAGTAGTAATTATAGTGGCAATAACTATAGTTACAACTGTGGGAGTAGTAGTTGTCGTGGTGGTAGTAGTGGTAGTAATTATGGAAGAGCAATAGTATTAGTAATATTAGTAGTACTTGCATTAGTTGTTGTAGTATTAGTGGCAATAGGTGTAGCAGTAGCAATATTGTAGTAGCAACTTTAGTAGTAGTAGTTGTTGTAGCAAGAGTAGAAGTCGCAGTAGTAGTAGTAGTGGTGGTGGTAGTAGTAGTAATAGTAGTCATAGTAGTAGTAGTAGTAGTATTTGCAGTGGTAGTTGTAGATGTTGTAGGAGATGGAGTCATAGTAGAAGTAGCAGTAGTGGTAGTATTAGTAGTAGGAGGAGTAAGAGTAGTAGTCATAGCAGCAATAGCAGTAGTAGTAGCAGTAGTTGTTGCAATAGTATTAGCAATTGGAGTTGTTGCAGTAGCAGCAGCCTTAGTAGCAGTAGCTATAATAGAAGAAGTGGCAGTAATAGTAGAAATTGTTGTTGTGGTAGTAGTAGTAGCAGAACCACCAGTCGCAATGGCACGTGGTATTTATATTAGTGTTAGTAGTAATAATAATGGTAGGAGTAGTAGTAATAGTAGTAGTAGTTGTTGTTGTTGTTGCAATAGTTGTAGCAGCAGTAGTTGTTGTTGTTGTTGTTGTTGCAGTTGTAGAAGAGGCAACAGTAGTAGTAGTTGTAGTAGCTGTAGCAATAGTAGCAGTAGAAGTAATATTAGCATAGTTGTATTAGTAGTAATAGCAATAATTATAGTATTAGTAGTAGTTGTTGTACAAGTCATACGAGTAGTAATAGTAGTAGTTGAAGTGGGAGTAGTAGTAGTAATAATAGTAATAATAGTAACAGTAGTAGTAGGAGGAGTAGTAGCAAAAGTAGGAGTTGGCGTGGTAGTAATATTGGTAGAAGTAGTTATCGTTCTAGTAGTAGCAGCAGCAGCAGTATTAGTAGTATTCAAAATGGTAATATTAATAGTAGTAATGGCAGTTGTAGTAGTAGCAGTTGTACTAGTAATTGAAGTAGTAGTAGCAATACTAGTAGCCACAGTAGCAGCAGTAGCAGTAGTAATAATAATAATAGTAGTAGTTGAATAAGAGGAAGTAGTAGCAGCAGTAATTATAGTAGTAGTGGTAGTAGTAGCAATTATAGTAGTATTGGTAGTTGCAGCTCCTGTAATAGCAGTAGTAGTAGCAGTAGCAGCAGCAGTAGCAGTAGTGCTAGTAGTAGTAGCAGTAGCAATTTTAGTAGCAGTAGTAGTAGCAGCAGTAGCAGTAGTAAATGTAGTAGTTATAGTAGGCAATAGTAGCGATAGTAGTTGTAGTAGTAGGAGTAGAATAGTAGTGGCTGTAGTAGGTAGTAGTAGTTGTATATTTAGTTGTCCTAGTAGTTGTAGCAGTTTTGGAAGTGGTTGTAGTAGTAGCAGAAATAGAAGCAGTAAAAGTAGCAGTAGTAGTACTAATAGCAGTAGTAGCAGTAATAGCAGTATGCGTTGCAGTAGTAATAGCAATAGTAGTAATAGTAGTTGTTGTGGTAATAGCAATAGCAGTAAAAGTAGCAGTAGTAGTAGTAACTTTGGTAGTAATGTTGGCAGCAGTTGTACTTGTAGCTGCGTAGTAGTAGTAGTGGTAGTAGTAGTAGTAGTAGTAGTAGAGGAAGAAGAAGTAATAGTAAGAGTAGTAGTAGTGGTAGTAGCAGTAGTAGTTATAGTAGTAGTATAAGTAGCAACAACACTCATAGCCATAGAAGTGGTTGCAGTAATAGTCATAGCAGTAGTACTACTACTATTGCTACTACTAAAGCTGCTACTTCTGCTGTTGCTACTACAAATACTACTTCTGCTATAACTACAATAAATACTACTATTACTACTGCTGCTACTTCTGCTGCTACTACTACTCGTAATACACCTACCAAAACTACTACAATTACTAATAGTACTACTAGGAAAACTACTACTCCCACAATTAATACAACTACTATTATTTCAACCACAACTACTACTACTCTTGCTAGTACTCCTACTAATATTACTACTATTACTACTACTACTACTACTACTACTACTTTGACTAGTACTACTGCTGCTGCAGCTGCTGCTAATGATGCTGCTACTACTGCTCCTATTACTAATGTGGCTACTATTATTGTTACTACTACTTCTATGACTATTGCTGCGACTACTACCATGACTATGAGTGCTGTGTAACTTCTACAACTGTTATTACTATGACAACTACTACTACTATTACTACTGCAATTACGATAGTTACTACTACTACTAATGCTAATACTTCTACTGTTACTACCACTACTACTATGAGTACTACTAATGGAGCTACTTCTACTGCTGCTGCTGCTACTGCTGCTACTACTACTACTGCTGCTACTATTGCTGCTGTTGCTACTACCACTACTACTACTACAACTATTGCGGCTACTACCGCTACTACTTCTATTAGTACTACTGCTACTACTTCTACTACACCTACTACTCCTCCTACCACTACTACAACTAACTACTACTACTACTAACTACTACAACTGGTGCTGCTATTACCACTATTATGACTAACTGCTGCTACAACTGCTACTACTACCACTACTACTGCTACGATTGCAACCACTTCAGGTACTATTACCACTACTACTATTACTGGTATTACTAATACTACTACTGTTGCTAGTACTACTACTTCTAGAGCAGCACCTACTACCACTACTACTACAATTACTACTACTACTACCACTATTACTACTACTACTATAGCTACTACTTCTACTACTACTATTACTACTACTACAACTAATGCTGATACAACTCCCACTATTGCTACCGCTTCAACTACTACTACTACTACTACAGTTGCAGCTTTTGTTGCAACTACTACTATTACTACTACTAGAACAATAACAACAACAATTCCTACTACTTCTTCTAGTAGTACTGCTGCTACTACTACTACTACTAATACTATGACTACTATTATGACTATTGCTACCAATAGTATAACTTCTACAACTACTTCTATTGCAACTACTACTACAACAACTACTACAACTACTACTACATCTCCAACAACTACAACAACAACTACTACTACTTCTCGAACAACTGCTGCTACTGTGACTACCTCAACTACTACAACTATTACTACTGCTTGTATTACAACAACTACTACTACCACTGCTGCTACTACTGCTACTACTATTGCTACTACTGCTACTATAGATACTATTGCTACTACTACAATTGCTACTGCTGCTACTTCTCCTACTCCAACAACAACTACTACACTGCCATTGCTACACTAACTACTTCTCATACTACTAAAGCTACTACTAGTACTACTACTACCTATTCTACTACTACTCCTCCTATAACTACTTCTATTGCTAATGCTACTTTTATTACTACTGCTACTACTACTATTGATGTTGATGCCTCTACTATTACTGCAACTACAACTACTTCTTCTTCTACTAATACTACTACTATTATTACTTTAATAGGTACTAATAGTAATACTTACACAATTGCTTCTACTACTACTGTTGCTGCTACTGCTACTACTACTACTAGTACTAGTACTACTACTACTTCTCCTACAACTACAACAACAACTACTACTACTACTACTTCTCTTAGAACTACTACTACTGCTGCTATAACTATTGCTACTACTTTTAGTACAACAACAACTACCACTACTACTACAACTACTACTACTGCTACTACTACCACCACCACAACTACTACTACTACTATTGCTACTGCTACTATAACTACTTCTCTTACTACTACAACGACTGCTACTTCTACTTCTACTACTACTACTTCAACTACACTACTTTTGTTACTATTGCTACTTCTCCTACTACTACTACTTCTACTACACTACTTTTATTACTCCTAATACTACCCCTATAGTTACTCCTGCTTCTACAGCTACTGCTACCACTATTGCTGCTACTAATATTACTGCTACTATAGATATGACTGCTACTATTACTACTGCTGCTACTGCTACTTCTACTCATACTACTACTAATGCTGCTTCTACTTCTCCTGCTAATACTATGAATGCTACTACTACTATCACTACTATCACTGTGACTACTACTAGCACTACTACAACTACATTTATTACTCCTCCTACTACTGCTAATACTACAACTACTTCAACAATTACTAGTACAACCACTACTACTGTTCCTACGACTAGAAGTTATAGTAGTAATATTAGTAGCAGGAGTAGTAGTAGGCATAGTTTTAGGAGTGGGAGTTGGAGTAGTAGGAGTAGTAGTAGTAGTAGTAGTATTAGTAGCAGGACCAGCAATTGGAGTAGTAGCAATAGAAGTTGAAGTAGTAGTAGTAGTAGCAGCAACATCAACAACTATAGCAGTAGTAGTACCACTACAAGTAGTTGTTGTTATTATTGTAGTAGTAGAAGTAGTTGTAGAAATAGTATTATTAGTAATTGTAGAAGTAGTTATAGTTGTAGTAGTAGTAGTAGGAGTAGTAGTTGTAGCAGCAACATCAATAGTAGTAGTAGTAGCAGCAGCAATAATAGCAGTGCAACAGTAGGAGCAACAACAATAGCAGTAGTAGTAGTAATAATTGTAGTTGTAATAGTACTAATAGTAGTAGCAGTAGTAATAGTAGTAGTTGAAGTAGTAGGAGTAGCAGGAAGAGTTGGTGTAGGAGTACGCGTAGTAGTAGGTTTAGTAGTATTAGTGGTAGTAGTTGTAGCAACAGAAGTAGTAGTGTTAGTATTAGTAATATTAGTAGCAGTCATAGTAGTTGTACTTGTTGTTGTAGTTGTAGTATTAGTAGCGGTAGTAGTAGTAGTAGCGGTAGTAGTAGTAGTAGCGGTAGTAGTAGTAGTAGCTGTAGTAGTAGTAGTAGTTGTTGTTGTAGTAGTTGTTGTTGTTATTGTTGTTGTTGTTGAACTAGTAATTGTAGAAGTAGTTACAAGGTAGTAGTATGAGTTGGAGTAGGAGTTGTTGTAGGAGTAGGAGTATTTGGAGTATGAGTAGTAGTAGTCAAACAAGTAGTCGTATTTGGAGTATGGCTAGTAGTAGTTGACGAAGTAGCAGTAACTGTAGGATTTGGAATATGAGTGATAGTAGTGGTAGTTGTACGTTTAATAGATGTTGTACTAGAAGCAGTAGTAGGAGTAGGAGTTGGAAAAGTAGTCATTGGAGTATTAGTAGTAGGAGCTACAACAACTGCATCTGTAGTAGTAGTTATTTTTCTTATTTTATTTGTAATAGTACTAGTAGTAGAAGTAGTTGATGGACTAGTTGTAGTAGCAGTTGTACTTGAAGTTGATGTTGAAGTAGTAGCAGTAGTAGTAGCAGTTATTTTAGTAGTGTTTGGAGTAGTAGGAGTATGAGCAATAATAGTAGTAATAGTAGTAGTCTAAGGAGTAGTAGAGTACTAATAGTAGTAGTTGTAGCTGTTGTGTGATAATTGTAGCAGTAGTAGTTGTAGTAGAAGTAGTAGTAGTGGTAGTAGTAGTAGTAGTAGTATTAGTAGTATTAGCAGGACTAGCTGTAGAAGTAGTAGTTGTAGTAGTAGTAGTAGTAGTAGTAGTACCAGCAATAGCAGTACTAGTAGTAGCTGTTGTTGTTGTAGGAATGGTAAGAGGAGTAGTAGTAGAAGAAATAGTCATAATAGTAGTAGTAGTAGCATTTGTATTTGTTGTCATAGTAGCATTGATAGCCGCAATAGTAGTAGTCATAGTAGGAGTTGTAGTCGTAGATGTTGTAGGAGTGTTAGGAATAGTAGGTGGTCGCAGAAGTTCTGGGATGGTTATGAGTAGTATTTGTAGTAGGAGTTGCAGTAGTAGTAGGAGTAGTTGAAGGAGTAGGCTTGTTAGTATTAGTAGTAACAGTAGTAGTGGTGGTGGTGGTAGTAGTAATTGTAGTAGTAGTTATTATTGTTGTAGTAGTGGAAGTTGTAGTAGCAGTAGCAGCTATAGGATTTGGAGCAGGAGAAGTACTAGGCTTAGTTGTAGTTGGAGTAAGGGTAGTAGTAGTAGTACGATTAGTAGTAGCAGTAGGAGTTGGATTAGTAATAGTACCAGAAGTAAAAGTCAGAGTAGGAATAGTAGTAGTAGTAGCAGCAGCAGCAGAAGCAGCAGTAGTAGCAATAGTGGTAGTACTTGAAGTACTAGTAATAGTTGTAGTAGAAGTACTTGTAGTAGTAGTAGTAGCAGCTGTAGCAGCAGTAGTAATAGAAGTAGGAGGAGGAGTAGTAGTAGGAGGAGTTACAGCCACAGCAGTAGCAGCAGCAACAACAGTAGTTATTATAGCAGTTATAGTAGTAGAGTAGTATAATTACTTGTAGTAGTTATAGTAGTAGTAGCAGCCGTATTAGTAGTAGTAGTAATAGCACTACTAGTAGCAGTTGTAATAGGAGTTGGTGTTGCAATAGGGGTTGTAGTAGGTGCAGAGGTAGTAGTAGTAGTAATGGTAGGAGTTGTAGTAGTACTAGTAGATTTTGTTGCAGTAGAAATAGAAGTAGTAGCTATACTAGAAGTAATCATAGAACGAGTAGTTGTAGCAGGAGTAGTAGTATCAATAGTAGCTGCAGTAGTAGTAGTAGCAGCAGCAATAGTAGTGATAATAGCAGTAGTAGTAGCAATGGTAGTAGTAATAACTGTAGCAATAGCTATAGTAGGAGTCGTAGTTGTTGTTGTAGTAGTAGTAGTAATTGTAATAGAAGTACTTGTAGCAACAGTAGTAGTAATATTAGATGTACTAATAGTAGTAGTAGTGGTGGTGGTGGTGGTGGTAGTGGTAGCAATAGCAATGGTAGCAGTGGTAGTTATAGAAGTTGTAAGGAGGAGGAGTCATAGTAGTAGTAGTAGTAGTAGCCGTAGGAGTACTTGTAGTAATAGCAGTAGTAGTAGAAGAAGTAGTAGTAGTAGCAGTAGGAGTAGTTGTGGTAGTAGTTGTCGTAGTAATATTAATAGTAGTAATAGTAGTAGTTGTAGTAGTATTAATAGTAGTAATAGTAGTAGTCGTGCTAGCTATAGAAGTAGTAGTTGCAGTGTGGTAGTTGTAGGAACAGTAGTAGTTGTAGAGGTAGTAGTAGTAGCAGTAGCAGCAGTAGTAGAAGTAGAAAACATAATAGCAACAGTAGTACTTGTTATTGTAGTAGTTGTAGTAGAAGTAGAAGCAGTAGGTTTTATGGTGGAGGTAGTAGTAGTAGTTGAGGGAGGAGGTGGAGTAGTAGTAGTAATAGCAGTTGTAGTAGTTCTGATAATAGTAGTTGAAGTAGTAGCAATAGCAGTTGTAGTTGTTGTTGAAGTAGAAGTAGGGGTAGTAGTTGTAGCATAAAGAGGTGAAGTAGCAATACTATGAGTACTACTATGAGTACTAGCATAAGTGGGAGTAGTAGTATTTGTTGTTGTAGTAGTAGTAGGAAGAGCAGTAGTAGTAGGAAGAGCAGTAGTATGAGTAGTAGTAGTAGTAGTAGTTGTTGTAGTACTAGTGGTAGTAGTAGCAGCAGCAGCAGCAATAGTAGTAGTAATTATTGTAATAGGATTTGGTGTAGTAGTACGGGTAGGAATAGGAGAAGTGGTAGTAGTAGTAGTCGTAATTGTAGTAGTTATAATAATAGTTGTGTTAGTAGGAGGAGGAGTAGTAGGAGTAGGAGTGCTTGTTATAGTGGCAAAAGTAGTGGTAGAAGCAGTAGCACTAGTTGTAGTAGTAGGAGTAGGAGGAGTAGTAGGAGTAGCAGTAGGAGTAGCAATAGGAGTAGTAGTATTAGTAGTACCAATAGTAGCAGTCGTAGTAGCAGCAAAAGTACCAGTAGTACTAGTTCTGGAAGTAGTATAACCAGTAGAATTAGCAGTGGCAGTAGCTGTAGAAGTTGTAGTAGTAGTAGAAGTAGGAGTAGTAGTTGCATCAACAACAACAATAAGTAGCAATAATAGCAGCTGCAGCAGCAGCAGTAGTACTAGTAGCTGTAGTAGTTGTAGTCGATGTAGCTGTATTAGCAACAACAACTATAGCAATAGAAGTAGTAATAACAATAGCTGTAGCAGCAGTCGCAGCAACAACAATAGTCATAGTAGTAGTAGTAGTAGTAATAGTAGTAGTAGTTGTGGTGGTGGTGGTGGTGGTGGTAGTAGTAGTAGTAGAAGTAGTAGTAGTAGAAGAAGAAGAAGAAGAAGAAGAAGAAGAAGAAGTAGTAGTGGTAGCAGCAACAGTAGTAGTAGCAGTAGGAAAAGTAGTGGGAGTAGTAGTAGTCACAACACTAGCGACAATAGTTGCATTTGCAGTAAAAGTAGTAGTAATAGTAGTAGTAGTCGTAACAGTTGTAGCAGGAGCAACCATAATAGTAGTAGTTGCTGTAATAGTTATAGTAGTAATAGTAGTAGTGGTAGTAGTTGTAGCAGCAATAGTTGTAGGAGTAGTAATAGTAGGGGAGTTGTAGTAGTAGCAGCAGCCATCGTACCAGTAGTTATAATAGAAGCAATACTAGTAGCAATAGTTGATGTAGTAGTAGTAATAGCAGAATCCCCTCCAGCAGTAGAGCAATAGTAGTAAAAGAAGTAGTAGTAGTTGTAGTAGTATCAGTAGTAGTTGTAGTATTTATTGTAGTATTAGTACTAGTGGTAGAAATAGTAGTAATAATATCCGAAGCAATTGTAGTAGTAGTTCTCATAGCAGTAGTAGTTGTTGTTGTTTTTGTTGTTATTGTTGTAGTAGCAGAAGCAGCAACAATAGTTGTAGTTGTAGTAGTAGTCGAAATTGTAGCGATAGTAGCAGTATTAGTCGTAGTAGCAGTAGTAGCAAGAGTAATAATTATTGTAATAGTAGTAGTTGTTGTAGCAGTCATAAGAGTGGTAGTTATAGTAGTAGTGGTAGTAGTGGAAGTAGTAGTGGTAGTAGTAGTTGTAATTGTGGTATGAGTAGTAATAATAGTAGTAGTAGTAGGAGTAGAAGTAGCAGTAGGAGTTGGAGTAGTAGTTGTGGTATTTGTGGAAGTAGTACCTGTAGTAGTAGTTGTAGTAGTAGTAGTGGTAATAGTAGTAGTACTAGTAGTAGTGGTAGTGGTAGTAGTAGGAGTAGTGGTGGTGGTGGTAGTACGAACAGTAGCAGCAGCTGCAATCGTAGTACTAGTAGTATCATGAATGGTAGTATTAATCGTAGTAATGGCAGTTGTAGTAGTAGCAATTGTCCTAGTAATAGAAGAAGTAGAAGTAATACTAGTAACAGCAGCAACAACAATAGCAATAGTAGTAGAAGAAGTTGAAGAAGAAGAAGAGAAAGTAGTAGTAGTAGTAGTAATTGTAGTAGTAGTCATAGTAGTCGTAATTGTAGTAGTAGCAGTTGTACCAGCTACTGTAATAGCATTAGTAGTTGAAGCAGCAGTAGAAGTAGCAGTAGTGGTGGTAGCAGCAGCAGCAGTAGTAATAGTACTAGTAGTAGTCGAAGTAGAAGTAGTAATTGGTAGTATTAGCATTAGTAATTATAGTAGTAGCAGCAGTAGTAGCAGTAGTAGTCGTATATTTGGTAGTAGTAGTAGATGTAGCAATAGTAGAAGCAGTTGTAGTAGTAGTAGAAGTAGTAGTAGTGGAAGAAGTAGCAATAGTACTAGTAGCAGTAGTGGTAGTAATAGTAGTAGCTGTTGTAGTAGTAGCAGTAGTAGTAGTAGTGGTTGCAGTAATAGCAGTAGCAGTAGTTGTAGCAATAGTAGAAGTAGTAGTAGTAGCAGCAATATTAGTAGTAGTACTAGCAGTAGTAGTACTAGAAGAAGTAGTTATAGTTGTCGTAGTAGAAGTAGTAGTAGAATAGATTGTGGTACTATCCGAAGTATTTTATTGAGTCCTCAAAATGTGAGGATGACGGCAAATTTTTTTGTCCAAATGCACCAAAACAATTGGAAAATGTTCAAGTACCCAAAAGGGCCAGCCATATAAGAGTGAATATGCTAGAACTGAGTTGTATCGCTTCTTATTTACTATGCCTTGGACATTTTATGGTAGATATCGGTGCGCAAACTCCCTTTTTCTATATTTTCAAAGCATTAATTTTTTTATTTTTTATTTTCTATTTTAATCAAGTAGCAAAAGTTGTTATCGTTCATTTGTAGTAGTAGTAGTGGTAATAGTAGGAGTAGTAGTAGTTGTTGTAGTAGTAGAATTAGCAGCAACACTCATAGTTATAAAAGTAGTAGAAGTATCAGTAGCACTCGTAGCCATAGTATTAGTTGTAGCAGCAATCGTAGCAGTAGTACTACTAGTACTGCTACTGCTAACGCTATTGCTTCTACAGCTACTACTATTGCTACTACTTCTATTGCTACTACTACTGTTACTACTATAGCTACTACTTCCAAGACTAGTAGTAGTAGTCGTCATAGTAGGAGTGTAGTGGTAGTTGTAGTAGCTAGAGTAGTAGTAGTTGAAGTTGTCAGATTGTTAGTAGCAGCAGCAGTAGTAGTAGTAGTAGTTGCAGCAGCAACAGCAGCAGCGGCAGTAGCAGCTGTATTAGGAGTGTTAGGGTTAGTTATAGTATTGGGAGTAGTGGTTTTAGCAGCAGGAGTAGTAGTATAGTAACAGTAGTAGTAGTAGTTGTTGTTGTTGTCGTAGTAATAGTAGCAGTGGTTGGAATAATAGTAGGAGTAGGAGTTGGAGTAGGAGTAGTTGGATTTGTAGTAGTAGTAGTAGTAGTAGTAGTATTAGTAGTAGTAGTAGTAGTAGTAGTAGTTGGAGTACTAGTAGTAGCAGTAGTAGGAGTAGGAGTAGTACTAGTTATAGTAGTAGTAGTTGTTGTTGTTGTGGAAGTATCTGTAATAGTTATAGTAGTAGTAGTTGTAGTAGTAGTACTAGTAGCAGTTGTAGAAGTACCTGCAACAGCAGTAGTAGTAGCACTAGTGGTTGTAGTAGTTGTTGTAGTAGTAGTAGGTGTAGCATTATTAGGAGTAGTATTTCATGTTGGAGTAGGGGTAGTCGAATTAGTAGTAGTTGTGGTAGTGGCAATAGTAGGAGACATAGTACGAGTTGGAGTTATAGTAGGTGTTGTAGTAGTTGGAGTACTACTAGCAGGAGCAGCAGTAGTAGCAGTTGTACAAGTAGGAATAGTAGTAGTAGGAGTACTAATAGAAATAGTAGTGGTAGTACTAGTAGTAATAGTAGTATTAGCAGTTATAGTAGTGGAAGTAGTAATAGTAGTAGTAGCAATTGTAGTAGCAGCAGCAGTTGCATTTCTAGTGGTAACAATAGTAGCAACAGTAGCAACAATAGTAGTTGTAGTAATTGTGGTATTAGTTAAGAGTTTTAGTAGGTGTAATTGTTGGAGTTGTAGTTGTTGTAGCGGTAATAGCAGTAGATGTACTAGTAGCAATAGTTGTAGTAGTAGCAGTAATAGTAGAAGAAGAAGAAGTAGTAGTAGTTGCACTTGTCGCAATACTAGTACTAGTAGTATTAGTAGGTGTAGTAGGTGTAGTAGGAGTAGTAGGAGTTGGAGTGGTAGTAGTATTTGTAGGAGTTGTAGTAGGACAAATAGTTGGGGTCATAGTTGCTGTAGTGGTAGGAGTTGTAGTGATAGTAGTTGTAGTAGTAGTGGTGGTAGTAGTAGGAGTAATAGGAGTAGTACTAGTAGTAGGAGATGTCGTAATAGTAGTCATAGTAGCAATTGCAGTAGTAGTAGTTATAGTAGTTGATGTTGTTGTAGGAGGAGTAGTTGTAGTTGCAATAATAGTAGTAGTTATTGTGGTAGTAGCAGTAGTAGTAGCAGTTGGAGTAGGAGTGGTAGTTGTAGTAGTAGTAGGAGTAGTAGGAGGAGTAGTAGTAGTTCTATTATTAGTAGTTGTTGTGGTAATAGCAGTGGTTGTAGTTGTTATTGCGGTTGTAGTGGTAGTTTTAGCAGTAGTAGTAGTCATTGTTGGAGTAGGGGTAGTAGTAGTAGGAGAGATAGAAGCAGTAGTAGTTGGAGTTGGAGTAGTAGTAGCATTAGTAGTAGTGGTGGTAGTAGTAGTAGTCATAGTGGTAGTAGAAGTAGAAGCAATAGTAGTAGTAATAGATATAGCAACAGCAGCAATAGTAGTAGCAGTAGTCGTAATAATAGTATAAAACATAGTAATAATTGTGGTAGTTGTAATCGGTGTAGTAGGAGTAGTTGTTGTTGTAGTAGCAGTGGTAGTTGTAGTAGTATTGGCAGTAGTAGTTGTTATTATAGTAACAGCTATAGTAGTATAAGTAGGAATAGAACTAGCAGTAGTAGTACCAGTAGCAACAGTAGTAGCAGCAGCACTAGTTATAGTATTACAAGCAGCAGTAGTAGTACTACTACTTGCAGTTGTACTAGTAGGAGCAGTACTAACAAAAGTTGGAATAGTTGTAGTAGTAAGAGAAGTAGTAGGAGCAATAGTAGCAGTAGCAGTAGCTACAACAGTAGTTGTAGTAGTAGTAGTAGGAGGAGTAGTAGTAGTACTAGTTATCGTTGTACTACAATAGTAGTCCTAGTAGCAGTAGCAGTAGTTATCGCAGTAATAGTAGTAGTAGGGGCAATAGTAGCAGTAGTGGCAGTAGTAGTAGTAGCAACAACAACAACAGTAATAGTACTAGTAGTAGCAGTAGTTGAACTAGTTGGAGTAGTAGTCAGAGTAAGTGTAGGAGTAGGAGGAGGAGGAGGAGGAGTAGTAGTAGTAGTTATCATAGTAGTAGTTGTTGTACTAGTAGTAGCGTTAGTAGTAGTAGTCGTAGTAGTAGTTGTTGTTGTTGTTATTTTTATTATTGTACTAGTTGTTGTGGAAGTTATAGCAGTGGTAGTAGTATGAGTTGGAGCAGGAATCATAGTAGGCATAGTAATAGTTGGAGTAGGAGTCGTAGAAGGCGTAGTAGTAGTTGGAGGAGCAGTAATAGCATTAGACATTGGAGTATGAGGGGTAGTAGTTGTTGTTATAGGAGTAATAGGAGAAGTAGTGGTAGCAATAGTAGGAGTAGGAGTAGGAATAGCAGTAGCTGTAGTTGTAGTAGTAGTAGTAGGAGCTGCAACAATAGCATTTGTAGTTGGAATAGTAGTAGGAGCAGAAGTAGTAGTAATAGAAGTAGTTGTAGGAGTTGTATTAGTACTAGTAGTGGTAGCTGTAACTGTTGTGTAGTAGGAGCAGCAGCATCAATAGTAGAAGTAGTAGCAGTATTAGTAGTAGAAGCAGCAATAGTAGTAATAGTAGCAGAAGTAGCAATAGAAGTAGTAGTAGTAGTAGTAGTAGGAGCAGCAGCAATAATAGTGGTAGTTGTAGTAGTTATTGTTGTTGTTGTTGCAGTATTAGTATTAGTAGCAGCAACAATAGCAACAGCAACAGCTATAGTAGTCAGAGCATAGTAGTAGTAGGAGGAGGAGGAGGAGTAGGAGTAGCCATGATTGTAGTAGTCATGATCATAGTAGCAATAGCAACAGCAACAGTAGTAGTAGTAGGAGTTATAGTCATAGAATTTGTTGGAGTGTTAGGATTAGTAGGTAGTCATAGAAGTTTCAAAACCGGGAGGAGTAGTAGGAGTAGTAGTACTAGAAGTAGTAGTAGTAGTAGAAGGAGGAATGTTGGAATTAGTTGTTTTTGCCATTGCAGAGTAGTAGTAGTGTTAGTATTAGTAGTAGGAGTAGCAGTAGTAGCAATTGTACTATTAGTAGAAGAAGTAGTACTTTCTATTATTGTCGTTGTCGTTGTAGTAGTAATGGTAGTAGTAGTAGCAGTAATAGTTGTAGGAGTAAAAGTAGGAGAAGTAGTAGGCGTAGTTATGGTTGGAGTAGGTGTAGTAGAAGAAGTAGGAGTAGTTTTAGCAGAAGTAGTTGGAGGAGGAGTAATAGTAGTAGTAGTGGGAGTGGGAGTAGTAGTAGTAGTAGTAGTCAAACTAGTAGTAGTGTCTGTATTAGTAGTAGTAATGTCAGTATTAGTAGGAGTTGTAGTAGTAGCAATTGTACTATTAGTCATAATAGTAGTGGAAATACTACTACTAGTAGTAGTGGTAGTTTTAGTGGTAGTAATAATACTAGTAGTAGTAGCAGCAACAACAGTAGTGGTCGGAGTTGGAGTAGGGGTAGTAGTAGGTGTTGCAGTAGTTGTAGTTGTAGTTGCTATAGGAGCAGTAGTAGAAGTAGTAGTAGTGTTAGTAGTAGTAGTCATAGCAGCAGTAAGAGTAGCAGTAGTAGTGGTAATAGTAGTAGTAGTGGTAATAATAGTGTAGGTGTAGTAGAAGAAGTAGGAGTAGTAGTAGTAGTAGTAGTGGGAGTAGTAGTAGTAGTAGTAGTCGAACTAGTAGTAGTGTCAGCATTAGTAGTAGTAATGTCAATATTAGTTGGAGTTGTAGTAGTAGCAATTGTACTAGTAGTCATAGTAGTGGTGGAAATACTACTAGTAGTAGTAGTTTTAGTAGTAGTAGTAGTAGCAGCAGTAGCGGTAGGAGTTGGACTTGAGGTAGTAGTAGGTGTTGTAGTAGTTGGAGTTGTAGTTGATATAGCAGTAGTAGTGGAAGTAGTAATAGTGTTAGTATTTGTAGTAGTAGTCATAGCTGGAGTGGGAGTAGTAGTAGTAGTGACTATTAGTAGTAGTTGTAATAGTAGTGGTAGTAGTGGTAATAGTCATAGTGCTAGTAGTAGTAGTCATAGTTAGAATGTATTAGTAGAAGTAGCTGGAGGAGTAGTAGCATTAGTAGTAGTTGTAGGAGTTGTAGTATAGTAATATCAGTACTAGTAGCTGTTATTGTAGTAGTAGTAGTAGTCGTAGTAGTAACAGTAGGAGTAGGATTTGGAGTTGGAGTACTAGTAGGATTTGTAGTATTAGTAACAGTAGTAGCATTGGTAGGAGTTGGAGTTGTAGTAGTAGTTGTTGTTGTAGTTTTAGTAGTATGAGTGTTAGTATTAGAAGTAGTAGTAGTAGTATTGGTGGTGACAGTATTGGTGGAGGTTGTACCAGTAGGAGTAGGAGTGGTAATACTAGCAATTGTAATAGTAGTAGTAGTACTAGTAGTATTTGTTGGTGTAGTAGTAGTATTTGCTGTGGTTGTAGTAGTAGTAGCAGTAGTAGTGTTAGTAGTAGGTGTGGTAATAGATGTAGTTGTAGTAGCAATAATAATAGTAGTAGGTGGAGTAGGAGTTGTAGTTACGGTAGTAGTAGTGGTAGGGGGTGTAGCTGTAGTAGCAGTAGGTGTAGGAGTAGGAGTAGTAGTAGGAGTTGAAGTAGGAGTTGGTATAGGAGAACGAGTTGTAATGGGATTAGTAGTTATTGTTGTTATAGCATTAGTATTTTTAGTAGTAGTACTAGTAGTTCTAGGAGCAATAGTTGTAAGAATTGTACCAGTAGTAGAAGTAGAAGTAGTAGAAGTAGTAGTAGTTGGAGTAGTTGGAGTAGTAGTAGCAGTGGTAGTTGTAATAGTAGTAGTAGTAGCAGTAGGATTTGGAGTAGTTGGAGTAGGGGTAGTGTTAGTTATAGGAGTGGTAGAAGTGGTTGGAGTTGTAGTAGTAGTGGTAGCAGGAGTAGTAGTAGTAGTAGTGGTAGGATTTGGAGTAGGGGTGGTAGTAGGTGTTATAGTAGTTGGAGTTGTAGTAGCAATAGCTGTAGCAGTAGAAGCAATAGTAGTGTTAGTATTCATAGTAGTAGTCATAGCGGGAGAAGTAGTTGTAGTAGTAGTGGTAATAGTAGTAGGAATAGTAGTAGAAGGAGTACTGGTAGTAGTGATAGTAGTGGTAATAGTTGTAGTGCTAGTAGTAGTTGTAGTAGGAGGAGTAGTAGAAGTAATAGTAGTAGTAGAAGTAGAAGTAGTAGTAGTAGTTCTTGTTGTTGTAGTAGTAGTCATAGTAGGAGTGTAGTAGTAGTAGTCGTAGTCGGAGTGTAGTAATAGTAATAGCAATAGGAGTAGTTGTATTAGTAGTAGTTGTAGGAGTCGTTGTAGTATAGTAATATCAATACTAGTAGCTGTTGTTGTGTAGCGATAGTACTTGTTGTAGTAGCAACTGTAGGAGTAGAAGTTTGAGTTGGAGTAGTAGTAGGATTTGTGGTATTAGTAGTAGTAGTAGTAGGAGCACTAGTAGTAGCATTGGTTGAAGTTGTAGTAGTAGTTATTGTTGTTGTAGTTTAAGTAGTAGGAGCGTTAGTATTAGAAGTAGTAGTAGTGTTAGTATTAGTGGAAGTTGTACCAGTAGGAGTAGGATTGGTAATACTAATGATTGTAATAGTAGTAGAAGTAGTAGTAGTCGCAGTAGTAGTATTAGTTGTGGTGGTAATAGTAGTGGTAGTATTGCGGTAGTAGTTGTACTAGTAGCAGCAATAATAGTAGTAGTGGGTGGAGTAGGAGTGGTAGTTTCGGTAGCAGTAGTGTTAGGGGCTATAGCAATAGTAGCAGTAGGTGTAGGAGTTAGAGTAGTAGTAGGACTTGAAGTAGGACATGGTGTAGGAGTACGAATAGTAATAGGAGGAGGAGGAGTAGTACTAGTTGTAGTGCTAGTATTTTTAGTAGTAGTACTAGCAGTTGTAGGAGTAGTAGTTGTTTGAATTGTACTAGTAGTAGAAGTAGTTGTAGTAGTAGTCACAGTACCAGTAGTAGAAGTAGTTGCAGTAGTAGTCGTAGTAGCAGTAGTGGTGGTGGTAGTGGTGGTAGTAGTAGTTGGAGTGGTAGAAGTGGTTGAAGTTGGAGTAGGAGTAGTAGCAGCAGTAGTAGTAATAGTTGTTGTTGTTGTTGTAGTAGTAGTGGTAGTTATTGTTGTTGTTGTAGTAGGAGTAGGAGTAGGAGTAGGAGTAGTAGGAGTAGTAGTATTGGTAGTAGTATTGGTAGTTGTTGTTGTTGTGGTAGCAGTATTAGTAATAGTAGTAGCAACAACAGTTGCAACTAAAGTAGTAGTGTTAGTGGTAGAAGCATAAATCGTTGTAGTCGTAGAACTAGTAATAGGAGTAGTAGTCGTAGTAGTCGAAGTTGTAGCAACATCATTAGTAGCAATTATGGCAGTATTAGTAGCGACAGTAAGAATAGCAGCTACAGCAGTAGTATTATTACAAGTAGTAGTACTAGTAGAAGTAGTTGTTGCTTTTGTTCTTGTTGTAGTTGTAGAGGCAGTAGCAAAAGTATCAATAGTTGTTGTTGTAGGAGAAGTAGTAGGAATAGTAGTAGTAGCAGCAACAACAACAGTAGTAGTCTTAGTTGTTGTTGTAGTAGTAGTAGTAGCAGTGCAGTAGTAGCCATAGCAGTAGTAGAAGTAATAGTTGTTGTTGTTGTTGTTTTAGTAGTAGTAGTAGTGGTCATAGTGATAGTAGTAGTTGTAATAGTAGTCGTACTATTAGTAGCAACTATCGGAGCAGTCGTATTAGTAGTAGTGGCATAGTTGCAATAGTAGCCGTAGTAGTGGTAGTAGTACCAATTGTAGCAGTAGCGGCAGTAGTAGCAGTAGCAGTAGTAGTAGCAGTAGAAGCAGTAGTACCAGTAGTAGTACGAGTAGTAGCAACAACGGCAGTAGGAGCAGCAGGAGCCGTATTAGAAGAAGTAGCTGTAGTGGTTGTTGTAGTAGTTGTAGTAGTAGCAGGAGCAAAAGTCCTAATAGCAGTTGTAGTTGTAGGAATAGCTGTAGCAGGAGAAGCAGGATCATGAGTAGTAGTGGCATGAGTAGCAGCAGTAGTAGGAGTAGTTGTAGTAGCAGGAGCAATAGTAGTAGCAATAGCAGTTGTAGTAGTAGAAGTAGCACTGGCAATAGTAGTAGAATTTGTTGTGGTGGTAGTAGCAACAGCAACAGGAGTAATAGTTGTAGTAGTAGTAGCAATAGCAAAAGAAGTAGTAATAGTAGCAGTTGTCCTAGTAGTAATGTACTAGTAGTTGTAGTAGTAGTAGTAGAAGTTGTAGTAGTATTAGTAGTAGCAGGTGTAGCAGTTGTAGTAGTAGTAGTAGTAGTAGTAGTAGCAGCTGGAGTACTAGTAGAAGTAGTAGAAGTAGCAATAGTAGCAGCAGCGCAATAGTTGTTGTAGTAATAGTAGTAGTAGCAGTTGGAGTACTAGTAGACGTAGTAGAAGTAGTATTAGCAGCAGCAGCGCAATAGCTGTTGTTGTAGTAGTAGTAGTTATATTAGTATTTGTAGCAGCAACAACAATAACAATAGTAATAGTAGTACTGTTTTGAGTAGTTGTATTAGTACGAGGAGTAGTAGTGGTACAAATAGAAGTAGTAGTAGGAGTAGTTGTAATTATTGTAGAAGTAACAGTAGTTGTAGTAGTCGTAGTAGCAGCAGCTGTACTAGTAGTAGTGATAGTATTAGTGGGAGTGTAGTAGTAGAAGTAGTAGTAGTAGGAGTCATAGTCATAGAATTTGTAGCATTGTTAGGATAAGTAGCTAGTCATAGAAGTTTTAGGAGTGTTTGGAGTAGTAGTAGCCGTACGTGCAGTAGTAGTAGTAGTTGTTATTATGTTAGTATTAATAGTAATAGTAGTTGTTGTAGTAGTAGCAATTCTACTAATTGTAGAAGTAGTATTAGTAGTAGTAGGAGTTGTTATTGCTGTTGTTATTATTGTTGTAGCAGTAGTGGTACTACTATCACCAGTAGTAGTAGGAGTTAGAGTAGGAGTAGTAGGAGGAGGAGTAGTAGTAGAAGCAGGAGTTATAGTAGGAGTAGTAGTAGGAGGAGGTGGAGGAGGAGGAGGAGGAGTAGTAGCTGTACTAGTAGTAGGAACAGTAGTAGTAGTAGTAGTACATGGAGTGTTTGGAGTAGTTTTATTAGTACGGTAGTAGTTGTATTAGTAGTGGGAGTAGTAGTAATATTAGTAGTAGTAGTAGTAGTAGTAGTAGTAGTAGTAGTAGTAGAAGAAGTAGTAGTAGTAGTAGTCATTACTGGAGTGTAGTAATAGTAGTAGTTGAAGTTGTAGGTGTGTTAGGAGTTGTAGTAGTAGTAGGTGTAGTAGTATTAGTAGTAGTAGTAGTGGTAGTAGTAGTAGGTGTGTTAGGAGTAGTAGTCGTAGAAGTCGTGGTATTACTAGTAGGAGTAGTAGTATAGTCATAGTAGTATTAGTAGTTGTTGTAGTAGTAGTAGTAGTACTCGTAGTAGTAGTAATAGTATGGGTAGGAGTGTGAGTAGGAGTAGTAGTAAGGTTTATAGTCCTTGTAAAGGTTGTAGTAGTTGGGTAGGAGTTGTAGTAGTAGTGATTGTAGTGGAAGTGCTAGTAATAGTAGTAGTAGTAGTATTTGTAGTAGTAGAAGTAGCAGTTACAGAAGTAGAAACATTAGTAGTAGCACTGGTAGTAGTAGTAGTTACAGTAGTGATAGCAGTAGATGTAGTAGTAATGGTAGTAGTAGATATAGTAGTTGTAGTAGTAGTTGAAGTCGTAGTAGTAGGAGCAATAGTTGAAGTAGAAATAGTAGTACTAGTACTAGTAGTTGTTATAGCAACTATAGCAGCAGCAACATTAGTGGTAGCACTGGTAGTAGTAGTAGTAGTTTCAGTAGTGAGAGTAGTAGATGTAGCAGTAGTAACGGTTGTAGTAGCATGGTGTTAATAGCAGTAGCTATAGTAGTAGGAAAGGTAGTAGTAGATGTAGTAGTTGTAGTAGTAGTCGAAGGTGTAGTAGTAGTAGGAGTGGCAGTAGGAGTACGAGCAGTAGTTGACATAATAGTAGTAGTAGTAGTAGTTGTTGTTGTTGTTGTTGTAGTAGCAGTAGTATTAGTAGTAGAAGTAATAGTAGTACAAGTAGTTGTAGAAGCAACAATAGCAGCAGTTGTAATATTAGTATTAGTGGTAGTAGTAGTAGTAATAGTAGTATTAGTAGTAGTAGTAGTAGTAGCAGTAGCAGCAACAGTAGCAGTAGTAGTAGTCGGAATTGCGATAGGAGTACTAGTGAGGGTTGTAGTTGTTGGAGAAGTGGTAGCAGTAGCAGTAGGAGTTGGAGTAAGAGTAGGAATTGTGGTAGTCGTAGTAGTTGGAGTAAGAGTAGGAATTGTAGCTGTAGTAGGTGCAGGAGGTTGAATAGTAATAGACATAGTAGTAGTAGTAACAGTTTTTGTTGGAATAGTAGTAATTATAGTGGCAGTTTTTCTTGTAGTACTAGTGGTAGGAGTATTAGTACTAGTAGTAGTTGTAATATTAGTAGTAGTAGTAGTAGTTGTGTTGTTGTAGTAGTAGTAGTAATAGTAGTAGTAGTTCCAGTAGTTGTAGTAGTAGGAGTTGTAGTTGTTGTGATAGTGGTAGCAGTAGTACTAGTAATTGTAGTAGCAGTAGTAGTTGGAATAGGACTTGCAGTGGGAGTTGTAGTTGTTGGAGTATTAGTAGCAGGAGCAGTAGTAGTTGTAGTAGTTGGAGTAGGAGTATGAACAGTAGTAGTAGTAGTAGGAGTAGCAGGAGTAGCAGTAGCTATAGTAGTAGGAGATGGAATAGTAGTAGAGGTAGTAGTAGTAATAGTAGAGTAGTAGTAGTAGTAGTAGTATGAATAGTAGTAGTCATATTAGTAGTTGTTCTTGTAGCAGTAGCTGTAGTAGTAGCAGCAGTAGTAGTAATATTAGTGGTAGTCGTCGCAATAGTAGTAGTTGTTGTTATTCTTGTTGTTGTAGTAGTTTTGATAGTTGTTGTAGTAGGAGTTGTAGTAGGAATATAGGAGTTGTAGTTGTTGTAGTAGTGATACCAAGAGTACTAGTAGTTGTAGTAGAAGTAGGAGTTGGGGTAGGAGTAGGAATAGTTGTTATCGTAGTAGTAGAAGTAGGAGGAGTAGTAGCAGTTGTAGGAGTAGGAGCGGGAATAGTTGTGGTCGTAGTAGTAGAAGTAGTAGTAGTAGTAGCAGTAGTAAGAGTAGGAGTTGAAATAGTAGTAGACGTAGTTGTAGTAGTAGGAGTAGTAGTAGTACTAGTGGTAGTAATATTTGTAGCAGCAGTAGTACTACTAGTAGTAGTCGTAGCAGCTGCAGCAGTAGTCGTAGCAGCAACAATAGCAGCAGTAGTTATAATAGTAGTATTATATGTAGTAGTAGTAGTAGTAATAATATAGTAGTTATAGTAGTAGTTGCAATAGCAGTAGTTGTAGTTCTAATAGTAGTAGGAGCAGCAGTAGTAGTCATTGTAGTAGTAGTAGTAGGAATTGGAATAGTATTAGGAGTAGCAGTTGTAGTGTTAGTGGCACTAGTAGTAGGAGCAGTAGTCACAGTTGCAGTTGGAGTAGTTGTAGCAGCGTTAGAAGTGGTAGTAGTAGACTAGTATTAGTGGGAGTAGTAGCGACCATTGTGGTATCAGTAGTAGTAGTAGTCGTAATTGCAATAGTAGTAGTTGTTGTTGTTGTAGTAATTGCAGCAGCAATAGTAGTATCAGTTGTAGTAAGTGTTAGAAGTAGTAAAAGTAGTAGTAGTAGCAGTAGTAGTTTCATTATTAGGATTAGGAGTCGTATTAGTAGAAGTAACAGTAATAGTAGTTGTGGGAGTAGTAGTGGCAGTCGTTGTACAAGTAGTAGTCGGAGTAGTAGTAGTTGTACTTGGGTTAGTGTTAGTGTTATTGCTCCTCTTTCAAATGCTACTACTACCAATACCACCACTACTGCTCCTGCGACTAATGCTACTGCTACTACAACAATTTCTACTGCTGCTACTACTACAACAATTTCTACTGCTGCTACTGCTGCTACTGCTTCTGCTCTTAATATTGTTGCTACTATTCCTGCTACCACTACAGCAACTACTACTAGTAGGACTGCAGCTACTACTCCTACTACAACTACTACTTCTGCTACTACTGTGACTACTACAACAACTACTACTACCACTTCTACTACAACTACTACTACTATTAAGTTCAACAACTATTACTAATACTCTACAACTATTATTGATGCTGCTACTACGACTACTACTACAACGTCTCCAACTCCTAATACTTCTACTACTACTACTACTGATACTACTACTACTAATGAAATGACTACTAATAGTATTATCACTACTGTTGCAACTGCTGCTACTAGTACTATGACTACAACTACGACTACTTCTACTACTACCACTTAAAGTACTACCACTACAACTACTACTATTACTACTCTAGTGCCACTACGACGACTACTACTATTTCTACTAATGCTGCTACTGCTTTAGCTACAACTACTGCTACTGCTGCTGCTGCTACTGTTGCTACAACAACTATTGCGACTACTAACACTACTACTACTACAACTACTGCTACTACAGTTACTGCTACTACAGTTGCTACTACTACTACTACTACTATTATTGCTATTTCTGCTACGACTGCTACTACTACTACCATTGCTACTACTGTAGTTACTGCTACTACTACTACTATTAGTACTACTGCTACTACTACTACTATGGCAAATACTGCTACTGCTACTAGCACTACCACTAATACCACTACAGCTACTGCTACAACTGCTACTAATATTATAATTGCTGCTACAACAACTACTACTACTGTTGCTGCTACTACTACTACAATTACTACTACCGCTGCTATAACTACTGCTACTACTACTACTTCTCCTACTATAATTACCACTGCTAATACTAATGCTACTACAACTAATACTTTTCCCGCTACAACAACAACAACAACTACTAGTATTACTACTATTAGTAGTACTACTACTACTGTAGCTACTGCTACTACTGCTACTACTACTAATTCTATTACTACTTCTACTACTACTGCTACTACTACTACAATTGCTACTATGGTTACTACTGCTACCACTTCTTCGACTGCCACAACAACAACTATTGCTACAACAACTACTGCTACTACTATTACTTGTACTACTACTGCTACTACTGCTACTGTTGCAACAATAATAATAACAACAACTACTAGTAGTACTACCACTACTACTGCCAGTACAACTTCCACTAATTTAACTGCCACTAAAATTACTAATGCTGCTACTACTACTTCTACTACTATTGCTACAACCACAACAACTATTACCACAACTATGACTGCCGCTACTCCTACGGCAACTGCTGCTGCTACAACTACTGCTACTGCAATTGCTACTAGTGGTACTACACCTACTAATCCTACAACTATTGCTACTACCACTGCTACTACAAATATAACTGCTTGAACTTCGACTGGTTCTGCTACTATCATTACTCCTATTACTACTATTATTGTTGCTACCACCTCTGCTACTACTACAACTGCTACTCCCACTAATACTACTATTGCTACTACTACCATAGCTACTACTAATATTGCTACTATGACTATTAATACTGCTGCTGTTATTACTACTACAGCTACTGCAATGACCGCTACTACTGCTACTTCAGCTACTATGGCTACTATTGCTACTATTGCTACCACTACTATGACTGCAACTTTTGCTACTAATGCTACTACTATTACTACTATAACTACTACTGTTCTTGCTCCTACTAATGCTACAACTACTGGTACTACTTCTACTATTGCAATAACTACTACTACTTCTGCCACTAATACTACTAGTACTACTACTTCTACAACTAATGCTACCACTACTGCAATTACTACTACACTACCACTTCTACAACTGCTACCAATACTACAGCTACTGCTACTACATCTCCTCCTCCTGGTACTACTACTAACACTATTATTACTACAACTACTAGCACTGCTAATACTATGAGTACTAGTACTACTAGTATTACTGTGACTATTGCTACTACTATTGATGCTACAACTGTTATTACTACCACTACTACTATTTCTACTACCACTACTACTACTGCTACAACAACAACAACAACAACAACTACTACTATTGCTGCTACTATTGCTACAATAACAACTACTACAACTACAACTACTACTACTACTACTGCTACTGCTGTTACTTGTACTACTACTCCTACTACTACAACTAATACTATTACTACTACTAATTATACTACTCATCCTACTTCTGCTACTAATACTACTACTACATAGAATACTGCTATCATTAATACTACTACTAATACTACTAACACTTCTGCTACTATTGCTACTACTACTTCTACCACTAAACTGCTACTGGCTAAATAATATTGGTAGTACTAGTAGTAATAGTAGTAGTAGCAGTTGCTGTAGTGGAAGTAGTAATAGTAGCAGTAACAGTTATAGTAGCAGCAGCAGTTGGATTTGTAGTAGTAACAATAGTAGCAACAGCTGCAGTAGTAGTAGTTGTAGTAACTGTAGTATTAGTTAGAGTTTTAGTAGGAGTAATCGTTGGAGTTGTAGTTGTTGTAGCGGTAATAGCAGTAGATGTAGCAATAGCAATAGTTGTAGTGGTAGCAGTAGTAGTAGGTGTAGTAGTTATGGTATTAGTAGTAGCATTTGTAGCAGGAATAGCAGTAGTTGCAGGAATAATTATTGTAGTAGCAATAGTGTAGTAGTGATAGCAATAGTAGCATTAGTAGTAGTAGTAGTAGTAATAGTAGTAGGAGTTGTAGCATTAGGAGGAGTAGTAGCAGTAATAGTAGCAACAGTAGCAGTAGTAGTTGTTGTACTCGTCGCAATACTAGTACTAGTAGTAGTAGTAGTAGTAGTAGTAGTAGTAGGTGTAGTAGTAGCAGTAGGAGTTGGAGTAGTAATTGTTGTTGTACTATTAGGAGTAGTAATAGTATTTGTAGGAGTTGTAGTAGGAGTAGTAGTTGGGGTCGTAGTTGTTGTAGTGGTAGGAGTTGTAGTGATAGTAGTAGTAGTGGTGGAGGTAGTAGTTGGAGTAATTGGAGTAGTACTAGCAGTAGGAGGTGTTGTAATAGTAGTAGTACCAATTGCAGTAGTAGTGTAGATATAGTAGTTGATGTTGTTGTAGGAGTAGTAGTTGTTGTTGTAATAGTAGTAATAGTTATTGTGGTAGTTGCAGTAGTAGTAGGAGTTGGAGTAGGAGTGGTAGTTGTTGTAGTAGTAGGAGTAGTAAGAGTAGTAGTAGTAGCTATAGGTTTAGGAGATGGTGCTGTAGTAGGAGTAGTAGTAGGAGTTCGTGTAGGAATAAGAGTATTGTAGGAGGAGGAGTAGAAGTAGTAGTTTTATTATTAGTAGTTGTTGTGGTAATAGGAGTAGTTATTATTATTGTGGTTGTAGTAGCAGTTTTAGTAGTAGTAGTTGTTGTTGTTGGAGTAGGGGTAGTAGGAGTAGTACGAGAGATAGAAGTAGTAGGAGTTGGAGTTGGAGTAGCAGTAGCATTAGTAGTAGCAGTAGTCATAGTGGTAGCAGAAGTAGAAGCAATAGTAGCAGTAATAGATATAGCAATAACAGCAATAGTAGTGGCATTTGTAGTAATAATAGTATAAAACATAGTAATAGTTATGGTAGTAGTAATCGGTGTGGTAGGAGTAGTTATTATAGTAGTAGCAGTGGTAGTAGTAGTAGTATTAATAGTAGTAGTTGTTATTATTATAGCAGGTATAGTAGTATAGTTGTGGTAGCAGTAGTAGTATAAGTAGCAATAGAACTAGTAGTAGTAGTACTAGTAGCAGCAGCATCAGTTGCAACAGCAGCAGCAGTAACAGCGACAGTAGTTGTAGTATTACAAGTAGCAGTAGTAGCACTACTACTTGTACTAGTAGAGCAGTAGTAACAATAGTTGCAATAGTAAATGTAGCAATAGTTGTAGTAGTAGGAGAAGTAGTAGGAGCAGCAATAGTAGTAGCAGTAGCTACAACAGTAGTTGTTCTAGTAGTAGTAGTAGGAGTTGTAGTAGTATTAGTTATAGTTGTACTACAGTAGTAGTCGTAGTAGTAGTAGTAGCAGTAGTTGTCGCAGTAATAGTAGCAGTAGTGGCAGTAGTAGCAGCAGCAACAGCAGTAGTAATAGTAGTAGTAATAGTACTAGTAGTAGTAGTAGTAGCAGTAGCAGTAGTTGAACTAGTTGGAGTAGTAGTTGGAGTAGGTGTAGGAGTAGGAGGATTAGTAGAAATAGTAGTTATAGTAGTAGTAGTTGTTGTACTAGTAGTAGCGTTAGTAGTAGTAGTGGTAGTAGTGGTAGTAATGGTAGTAGTAGTAGTGGTAGTAGTAGTAGTTATTGTTGTTATTGTTATTATTGTACTAGTAGTTGTGGAAGTTGTAGCAGCGGTAGTAGTATGAGTTGGAGCAGGAATCATAGTAGGCATAGTAATAGTTGGAGTAGGGGTCGTAGAAGGCATAGTAGTAGTTGGAGGAGTAGTAATAGCAGTAGGCGTTGGAGTATGAGGGGTAGTAGTAGTTGTTGTAGGAGTAATAGGAGAAGTAGTGGTAGCATTTGTAGGAGTAGGAGTAGGAATAGCAGTAGTCGTGGTTGTAGTAGCAGTAGTAGGAGCTACAACAATAGCATTTGTAGTTGGAATAGTAGTAGTAGGAGCATTAGTAGTAGTAATAGAAGTAGTTGTAGGAGTTGTATTAGTACTAGTAGTGGTAGATGTAACTGTTGTGTAGTAGGAGCAGCATTAGTAGTAGTAGAAGTAGTAGCAGTAGTAGTAGTAGAAGAAGTAGCTGTAGAAGTAGTAGTAATAGTAGTAGTAGTAGGAGTAGTAGCAGCAATAATAGTAGGAGGAGGAGGAGGAGTAGGAGTAGTTGTAATTGTAGTAGTCATAAGCACAGTAGCAACAGCAGCAGCAATAGTAGTAGGAGTTATAGTCATAGAAGTTGTTGGAGTGTTAGGATTAGTAGGTACTCATAGAAGTTTCAGAAGCGGGAGGAGTAGTAGGAGTAGTAGTAGTATAAGTAGTAGTAGTAGAAGGAGGAGGAATGTTGGAATTCGTAGTTGATGTCATTGTAGAGTAGTAGTAGCGTTAGTTTTAGTAGTAGGATAGTAGTAGCAATTGCACTAGTAGTAGAAGTAGTAGTAGTAGCAGAAGTAGTACTTGTTGTTATTGTAATTGTTGTTGTAGTAGTAGTAGTAGTTGTGGTGGTGGTGGTAGTAGAAGTAGAAATAGTAGCAGTAGTTGTTGTTGTTGTTGTGATGGTAACAGTAGCAGGAGGAGGAGTAATAGTTGTAGTAGTAGTAGCAGTAGTGAGAGAAGTAGTAATGTAGTAGTAGTCGTAGAAGTAGTAGAAGTTGTGGTAGTATTAGTAGAAGCTAGTGTAGTAGTAGTAGTAGTAGTAGGAGTAGTAGGAGTAGGAGTAGTAGTAGTAGTAGCTGGAGTACTAGTAGAAGTAGTAGAAGTAGTAGTAGTAGTAGCACAATAGATGTAGTAGTAGTAGTAGTAGCAGTTGGAGTACTAGTAGAAGTAGTAGAAGTAGTAGTAGTAGTAGTAGTAGTAGTAGTTATATTAGTATTAGCAGCAACATCAGCAGCAGTAGCAACAGTAGTATTAGTACGCGTAGTAGTAGTGGTACAAGTAGAAGTAGTAGTAGGAGTAGTTGTAATTATTGTAGTAGTAGTAGTAGTAGTCGTAGTAGCAGCAGTAGCTGTACTAGTAGTAGTGATAGTAGTAGTAGGAGTGTAGTAGTAGAAGTAGTAGTAGTAGGAGTTATAGAAGTTGTGGGATTGTTAGGATAAGTAGCTAGTCATAGAAGTTTTAGGAGTGTTTGGAGTAGTAGTAGCCATAGGTGTAGTAGTAGTAGTAGTTGTTGTTGTTGTTGTGTTAGTATTATTAGTAATAGTAGTTGGAGTAGTAGTAGTAGCAATTCTACTAGTTGTAGAAGTAGTAGTAGTAGTAGGAGGAGGAGTTGTTATTGTTGTTGTTATTGTTGTTGTAGTAGTAGTGGTACTACAAGCACCAGTAGTAGTAGTAGGAGTTGGAGTAGGAGTAGTAGTAGATGCAGGAGTTATAGTAGGAGTAGTAGGAGGAGGAGGAGGAGTAGTAGAAGATGGAGTTATAGTAGGAGTAGTAGTAGGAGGAGTAGGAGTTGTTATTGTTGTTGTAGTAGTGGTGGTACTACTAGCACCAGTAGTAGTAGTAAGAGTTGGAGTAGGAGTAGTAGTAGAAGTAGGAGTTATAGTTGGAGGAGTAGTAGTAGTAGGAGTAGTAGTAGAAGCTAGAGTTATAGTAGGAGTAGTAGTAGCTGTAGTAGTAGTAGGAACAGTAGTAGTAGTAGTAGTAGTAGTAGCAATAGCAATAGTAATAGAAGTAGTAGTAGTAGTAGTACATGGAGTCTTTAGAGTAATTTTATTAGTACAAGTAGTAGTAGTAGTAGTGGGTGTAGGAGTAGTTGTATTAGTAGTGGGAGAAGTAGTAATAATAGTAGTAGTAGTAGTAGTAGTAGTAGTAGTAGTGATAGTAGTAGTAGTTGTTGTTGTAGTAGTAGTAGTAGTCATTATTGGAGTTTAGTAGTAGTTGAAGTTGTAGGTGTGTTAGGAGTAGTAGTAGTAGTAGGTGTAGTAGTATTAGTAGTAGCAGTAGTGGTAGCAGTAATAGGAGTGTTAGGAGTAGTAGTCGTAGAAGTAGTAGTATTAGTAGGAGTAGTAGTATAGTCAGAGTCGTAGTAGTTGTTATTGTAGTAGTAGTAGTACTCGTAGTAGTAGTAGTAATAGTAGGGGTAGCAGTGTTAGTAGGAGTAGTAATAAGGTTTGTAGTCCTTGTAGAGGTTGTAGTAGTTGGGGTAGGAGTTGTAGTAGTAGTAGTATTGATTGTAGTGGAAGTGCTAGTAATAGTAGTAGTAGTATTTGTAGTAGTAGAAGTAGCAGTTATAGAAGTAGAAACATCAGTAGTAGCATTGGTGGTAGTAGTAGTAGTTTTTGTAGTGATAGCAGTAGATGTAGTAGTGGTAACGGTAGTAGTAGATATAGTACTTGTAGTAGTAGTTGAAGTCGTAGTAGTAGTAAGAGTTGCAATCGTAGTCGGAGCAATAGTTGAAGTAGAAGTAGTAGTACTAGTACTAGTAGTTGTTTTAGCAACTATAGTAGTAGCAACAGTAGTAGCATCACAGGTGTTAATAGCAGTAGCTATAGTAGTAGTAAAGGTAGTAGTAGATGTACTAGTTGCAGTAGTAGTCGAAGGTGTAGTAGTAGTAGGAGTGGCAGTAGGAGTAGGAGCAATAGTTGACATAGTAGTAGTAGTAGTTGTTGTTGTTGTTGTTCTTGTAGTAGCAGTAGTATTAGTAGTAGAAGTAATAGTAGTACAAGTAGTTGTAGTAGCAACAGTAGCAGCAGTAGTAATATTATCATTAGTGGTGGTAGTAGTAGTAATAGTAGTATTAGTAGTACTAGTAGTAGCAGCAACAGTAGCAGTAGTAGTAGTCAGAGTTACGGTAGGAGTACTAGTGAGGGTTGTAGTTGTTGGAGAAGTGGTAACAGTAGTAGTAGGAGTTGGAGTAAGAGTAGGAATTGTTGTAGTCGTATTAGTTGTTGTAGTAGGAGTAGTAGTAGTAGCTATAGTAGGAGTAGTAGTAGCTATAGTAGGAGCGGGAGGTTGAATAGTAGTAGATGTAGTAGTAGTAGCAGTAGTTGTTGTTGGAATAGTAGCAACTGTAGTGGTAGTTTTTCTTGTAGTACTAGCAGTAGGAGTAGTAATACTTCTAGTAGTAGTAATATTAGTAGTAGTAGTAGTGTAGTAGTAGTAGTAGTAATAATAGTAGTAGTAGTTCCAATATTTGTAGTAGTAGGAGTTGGAGTTGTTGTAGTAGTGGTAGTAGTAGTACTAATAGTTGTAGTAGCAGTAGTAGTTGGAGTAGGAGTTGCAGTGGGAGTTGTAGTTGTTGGAGTATTAGTAGCACCAGTACTAGTAGTCGTAGTAGTAGTAGTAGTTGGTGCAGGAGTATGAATAGTAGTACTCGTAGTAGTAGTAGTAGGGGGAGTAGGAGTAGGAGCAGCAGTAGCTATAGTAGTAGGATATGGAATAGTAATAGAGGTAGTAGTAGTAATAGTAGAGTAGTAGTAGTAGTATAAATAGTAGTAGTTGTTCTTGTAGCAGTAGCAGTAGTAGCAGCAGTAGTAGTAATATTAATAGTAGCAGTTGTAGTCGTAGTAGTTGTTGTTCTTGTTGTTGTAGTTGTTGTAGTAGGAGTTGTAGTAGGAATATAGGAGTTGTAGTTATTGGATTAGTGATACCAACAATACTAGTAGTTGTAGTAGAAGTACGAGTTGGGGTAGGAGTAGGAATAGCTGTGGTTGTAGTAGTAGAAGTAGTAGTAGTAGTAGGAATCGTTGTGGTCATAGTAGTAGAAGTAGTAGTAGCTGTAGGAGTCAGAGTTGAAATAGTAATAGACGTAGTTGTAGTAATTCTTATAATTGTAGTAGTAGTAGTAGTAGCAGCAGCTGTAGTAGGGGTAGTATCATCAGTAGTAGTACTATTACTAGTGGTCGTAGTAGTAATTGTAGTAGTTGTAGTAGCAGCAGCAATAACAGTATTAGTTGTAGTAGTAGTATTAGAATTATAAGTTGCAATAGTAGTAGTAGTAGTAGTATAGTAGTTGTAGTAGTAGTAGTACTTCTAATAGTAATAGGAGCAGTAGTAGTATTAGTAGTAGAAGTAGAAGTAGTAGTAGTCGTTGTTGTTGTAGTAGTAGTAGGAATTGGAATAGTATTAGGAGTAGTAGCAGTTGTAGTGTTAGTGGCAGTAGTAGTATTAGTAGTAGTCACTGTTGCAGTTGGAGTAGTAGTAGTAGCGTTAGAAGTGGTAGTAGTAGACTACTACTAGTAGTAGTAGCAACTGTTGTGGTATCAGTAGTAGTAGAAGCCGTAATTGTAGTAGTAGTAGTAGTTGTTGTTGTACTAGTAATAATAGCAGCAACAGTAGTAGCAGTAGTAGTAAGAGTGTTAGAAGTAGTAGTAGTAGTTGGAGTAGTAATAGTAGTAAAAGTAGTAGTAGCAGTAGTAGGAGGAGTATTAGGATTAGTAGTATTAGTAGAAGTAATAGTAGTAGTAGTTGTGGGAGTAGTAGTGGCAGTCATTGTACGAGTCGAAGTAGTTGGAGTAGTAGTAGTTGTAGTTGGGTTAGTGTTAGTGCTATTGCTCCTTCTGCAAATGCTACTACTGCTGCTGCTACTACTACCAATACCACTATTCCTGCTCTTAAGATGAATGCTACTGCTACTACAATAATTTCTACTGCTGCTGCTACTACTACTACTTCTATTATTACTATTGTTGCTACTATTACTGCTACCACTACAGCAACTACTACTAGTAGTACTGCATCTACTACTCCTATTACAACTACTATTATTTTTAGTAATGATACTCCCGCTATTATGGTGACTACTACTACTTCAGCTACTATTACTCCAACTACTACCACTACTGCTCCTACAATAACTACTGTTATTCCTACTACAACTGCTACTATTGCTACTCGTACTACTACGATTGCTACTGCTACTACATCCGCTAATATCACACCAACGACTACTACTGCTACTACTAGTAATCCCACTGCTACTGTTACTACTACAACTACTACTCCTGCTCCTACTACTTTAACCACTGCTACCACAACTATTGTAGATCCTGCTGTTGCAACTGCTACTCCTACTTCTTCTACTACTACAACCTCTCCGGCTACTACTACTAGTACTCCTACGACTACTAAATCCACCAATATCACACTAAGTACTACTGCCACTACTACAAGTGCTACTGCAGCTTCTTCTACTTCTACTACTACTACCACTACCACTGCAGCTCCTACTACTGCATGTACTACTCCTACTCCTACTACTACTACTACCACTTCTGCTACTACTTCCACTACTACTTCTACTACTACTGTGATTACTACAACTACTACTACTACCACTTCAACTATAACTATAACTACTACTACTACTTCAACTACTGCTACTGCTTCTACTGCTACTACACCAACTACTACTACTGCTACTTCTACTTCAGCTTCAACTACTACAACTACTACTACTATGACTACAACAACTATTACTGATACTACTACAACTATTACTGATGTTGCTACTATGACTACTACTACGTCTCCAACTCCTAATACTTGTGCTACTACTACTACTGATACTACTACTGCTAATGAAATGACTACTAATAGTACTACCACTACTACTGCAACTACTGCTACCAGAACTGTGACCAAAACTACAACTACTTCTACTACTACCTCTTCAAGTACTACCACTACAACTACTACTATTACTACTAATGCTACTACTGCTATAACTACAACTATTGCTACTGTTGCTGCTGCTACTGTTGCTACAACAACTATTGCGACTACTAATACTACTACTACAACCGTAGCTACTACAATTACTTCTACTACTACTGCTGCTGCTGCTGTAGTTACTACTACTACTACTATTATTATTAATATTTCTTCTACGAATGCTACTACTACTGCTGCTTCTACTACTACTATTGCTACAGCTACTACAATTACCACTACGACCACTACTACTACTATTAGTACTACTGCTACTACTACTACTATGGCAAATACTGCTACTGCTACTACTATGGCAAATACTGCTACTGCTACTAGTACTACCACTAACACTACTACAGCTACTACTATAACTGCTACTACTAATATAGTTGATGCTACAACTGCTTCTACTACTACTGTTGTTGCTATTACTACTACAACTACTGCTGCAACTACTAATACTACTACCGCTACTGCTATAACTACTTTCGCTACTACAACTTCTCGTACTATAATTACCATTGCTAATACTAACGCTACTGCAACTAATACTACTTTCGCTACTACTACTACTGCTACTACTAGAATTACTACTACTGCAACTACTGTTGCTGCTACTACTACTACTAATAATAATTCTATTACTACTACTGCTGCTGCTACGACTGCTACTACTACTATTTATTCTATGGTTACTACTGCTACCACTTCATCGACTGCCACAACAACTACTATTGCTATAATAACTACTGCTACTACTATTACTTCTACTACTGCTACTACTACTGCTACTGTTGCAACAATAACAATAACAACAACAACTACTAGTACTACTATTGCCACTACAGCTACCACTAATTTGACTCCCACTAAAATTACTACTGCTGCACTGCTACTTCTACTACTGTTGCTACTACTGCTACTATTGTTACAACCATAACAACGATTACTACAACTATGACTATCGCTACTCCTACGGCAACTACTATTGCTACAACTACTGCTAGTGCAACTACTGCAAGTGGTACTACAACTACTAATGCTACAACTATTGCTACTACCACTGCTACTATAAATATTACTACTTGAACTTCAATTGGTTCTACTACTACTACTTCTCCTGCTACTACTATTATTGCTGCTACCACCTTTGCTGCTACTACAACTGCTACTCCCACTAATACTACTGTTGCTACTACTGCCATAGCTACTACTAGTATTGCTACTATGACTATTAATATTGTTGCTGCTACTACTAAAACTACTACTTCTTTTGTTGCAACTATTACAACTGCTGCTGCTACTATTACTACAACTACTGCAATGACTGCTACTACTGCTACTTCAGTTACTATGGCTACTACTGCTACTAGTGCTACTACTACTGCGACTGCAATTTTTGCTACTAGTGTTACTACTATTACTACTATAACTATTACTACTGTTCTTGCTGCTACTAATGCAACAACTACTACTACTACTTCAACTATTGCAATGACCACTACTACTTCTGGCACCAATACTACTAGTACTACTACTTCTACAACAAATGCCACTACTACTACTACTATTACTACTACACTACCACTTCTACAACTGCTACCAATACTACTGCTACTATTGCTATTGCTACTACATCTCATCCTCCTCCTCCTACTACTAACACTATTGTTACTACTACTACTATCACTATTAATACTACTAGTACTAGTACTACTACTAGTACTATTATGACTATTTCTACTACTATTGATGCTACAACTGTTACTGCTACCACTACTACTATTTCTACTACCACTACTACTACTGCTACAACAACAACAACAATTACTACTATTGCTGTCACTATTGCTACAATAACTACTACTACTACTACTACAACAACAATAACTACTACTACTACTATTGTTGTTGTTGTTGCTGCTGCTACTACTTCTACTACTGCTACTACTGCTGCTTGTACTACTACTCCAACTACTACAACTAATACTATTTCTACTACTACTCCAACTTCTGCTTCTAATACGACTACTACATAGAATACTACTACAATTAATACTACTACTAGTACTACTACTTCTTCTAGTATTGCTACTACTACTTCTACCACTACAATTGCTACTGGCTTAAGACTACTGCTACAATTACTTCTGCTACCGTAACTACCGGTACTACAACAACTACTACTACGACAACTACTCCTTCTACTGCTACTACTACTTCTCCTAGTGCAGCGATAGGTACAACATCTACCACTATTACTCCTACTACTACTGCTAGTATTACTACAACTTCTCCTACAACTACTATTACTGCTACAACTACTAGTGCAATAACTACTACTGCTGCTACTACTAGTACTACTGCTACTACAATTGCAACTTCAGCCACAACTTCTTCTAGTACTATTAGTACTTCTACTACTACTACTGCTGCTGCTGCTACTGCTACTACAAATACCACTAGTAAATTGCTACTACTACTACTATTACTGCTACTACATTATCATTGCTACTTCTACTTCTACTGCTACTACTGCTACTATAACTACTACTACTACTACTACTAATACTATTACTATTACTACTACTACTCGTAGTGCTACTATTGCTAATACTACTACTACTGCTACTTATGCTTCTATTACTACTACTACTATGGCTTCTACTGCTGCTACTGCTTTTACTACTGCTACTACTAGTACTTCTATGACCACTACTACTACTTCTGCTACTACATCTGCTACTACTACTCCTCCTCCTACTACTACTCCTACTACTCCTTCACAACTACTACTAATACTATTACTACCACTGCTACTACTCTTACAACTTACTACTACTGCTGCTTTCACTACTGCTACAACTCCCCCAATAACTACTCCATTTGTTAACACAATAGCTATGGCTACTATTGCCGCAACTACTATTACTACTACTACAACAACGCCTATGACTACAACTACCACAACTACTAATATTACTATTAGCACTACTACAACAACAACTAAAACAATTACTTCAATAGCTACTACTACTAGCACTGCACTACTACTACTACTACTACTACTACTCCTTTGAGGACTACTCCATTTACAACTTCAATTCCTACGCCAATTCCTACTACTACTTCTACTCATCAACCTCATCATCCTCCCCCTCCTCCTACTACTACTTCTACTACAACTTATATTAACACTTGTACTGCTACTCCAACCACTACTACTAATGATATTGCGACTACTCATCCTCCTCCTCCTCCTCCTCCTCCTCCTCCTCCTACTACTACTACTACAATATCTACTACTGCTACTACTACTACTGCTACACCTACTACTATTATGGCTCCTACAAATCCACATTAGGAACTACTAATACTATTGCTACTCCTATTGCTATTGCTACTATTGCTGCTACTACTACTACAACAATCGTTGCTCTTGCTACTACTGCTACTAATAGTACTACTACTGCTATAACTACTGCTACTACAATAATAACTACCACTGCAACCACTTCCGCTACTACAACAACCACTGCTACAACTACTACTATTACTGTTCCCATAACTACTACTGCTATAACTTCCCCTACTACTAGAACTAGCACTAATACTTGTATTACTTTGCCTACTACCACTACTACTGCTACTACTTCTACTACCACCACTACTACAACTACTATTATTAGTACTACTATTGCTTCCACTAACTACTACTTCTCCTACTACTACAACTACTCCTACTACTCCTACTACTATTGCTACAACTAATATTGCTACTACTATAACTACTACTGTTGCTGCTACTACACTTCTTCTCCAACTTCAACTGCTACTACTACTAATGCTACAACTACTATTCTTCTCCAACTACTACTACTACTATTGCTACTACTACTCTTCTTCTCCAACTACTACAACTCCAGCTACTACTATGACAACTACGACTACTACTGCTATTATTGCTGCTGCTCCTTCTACTACTACAACTACCACCACCAATACTACTACTACTTCTACTACTTCTACTTCTTTTACTTCTAGTACTAGTACTACTACTTTTACTAATGCCACTATTACTATTACTACTAGTCCTACTACTACTAATACTACTATTACAACTACTATCCCTACTGTTAATACTACCAAAACTACAACTCCTATTGTTTATGCTACTCCTACTAGGACTACTACTACTACTAGTATAACTACTGCAACAACAATAAGTACTACTACAATTCCTACTATAACTACTATTGCTGCTGCTGCTACACTTCTTCTCAAACTTCAACTGCTACTACAACTATTGCTACTACTACTCTTCTTCTCCAACTACTACAATTACAGCTACTACTACGACAACTATGACTACTACTGCTATTATTGTTGTTGCTCCTTCTACTACTACTACCACCACCACTAATACTGCTACTACTACTTCAACTACTACTACTTCTTTTACTTCTAGTACTAGTACTAATATTAATACTAGTACTGCTACTTTTACGAATACCACTATTACTATTACTACTACTCCTACTACTACTAATACTACTATTATAACTACTACCCCTACTACTAATACTACCAAAACTACAACTCCTATTGCTTATGCTACTCCTACTAGGACTACTACTAGTAGTAGTATAACTACTACAACTACTACTACTACTACTACAATTCCTACTTCTATGGCTGCTACTACTATTACAATAATAACAACAACAACTATTACTACTACAACAACTACTACTACTACTAATGCTACTACATCTACTACTACTCCTCCTCCCACTACTCCTACTACTACAACAAATACTACTATTATAGTAACAACTACTACTATAACTACCCCTACTTCTACTCCTCCTCGTACCACTACTACTACTGATGCTACTGCTGCAACAACTACCACTACAATTGTGACTACTATTACTACTACTGTAGCTACTTTTGCTACTACTACAATGGCTACTACCAATACTACTACTACTATGATTTGTACTACCACTACTACTACTACTCCCATGCCAACTCCACCTCCTAATACTACTCCTACTACAGCTACAACTACTACTTATACTATAACAACTACTACTACTATCGCAACTGAAACAATAACTGCTACAACTGCCATTAGTACTACTACTACAACAACCACTACTAATACTACTACTACTACCACAACTATGACTCCTACTACTATTACTACTACTACTACTATAACTATAGCTACAATAATAGTCATAGTAGTAATAAAAGTAGTAGTAGTAGAAGTAGTTGTATTAGTAGAAGTAGTAGTAGTAGTAGTAGTAATTGAAGTAGTTGTATTAGTAGGAGAAGCAACAATAATAGTCATAGTAGTAATAAAAGTAGTAGTCGTAGCAGCAACAACAATAGTAGCAGTTGTAGGAGTTGTATTAGTAGTAGAAGTAGTTGTAATTTGAGTAGTAGTAGTAATAGCAGTAATAGTAGTAATAGTATTAGCTATACCTATGGTAGTAGTCACAGTAGTAGTAGTAGCAGTAGTTGTAGGAGTATTAGTAGTTGTATAGTTATAGTTGTTGTAGTTGTCGGTGTAGTGGTATCAGTAGGAGTTGGAGTAGGAGTAGTTGTATGAGTTGTATTTGTATTATTATTTCTAGTAGGAACAGTAGTAATTGTTCTAGCAGGAGTAGGTGTAGTTATAGTAGTAGTAGCAGATGTAGTAAGTAGTACTAGCAGCAGGGGTTGGAGTAGTTGCAGTAGTAGTAGTAGCAGCAGTAGTAGTAGTTGCAAGGGTAGCAACAACAGTAGTAGTTGTAATAATAGTAACATTAGTAGCATTAGTAGTAGTAATAGAAGTAGTAGGGGTAGTAGTTGAAGTAGCAGTAATAATAGTAGTAGCAGTAGTTGTAGCAGTAGAATTAGCAGCATTAGTAGTAGTAATAGAAGTAGTAGTAGGGGTTGTAGCAATAGTAATAGTAGTAGCGGTAGCAATAGTAGTAGTTGTAATAGTAGTAGTTATTGATGTTGTAGTAGCACTAGTAGTTGTAGTAGTATTAGTGGTGGTAGTAGTTATGGCAGAAGTAGTGGTGGTGGTAGTAGTAGTACTAGTAGTACTTGTAGGAATACGAGTAGTAGTAGTAGAAGTAATACTAGTAGCAAAAGTAGTAATAGTAGTAATAGTAGTACTAGAAATAGTATTGAAGGTAGTAGCGGTAGTAGTACTTGTGGTAGTAGTCGTAGTAGATGTAGTAGTAGGAGTAAGAGTAGAAGCTGAAGTAGTAGTAGTCGTAGCTAAAGTAGTAGTAGTACTAATAGTAGTCGTAGTAGTAGGAGTATGAGTAGCAGTAGTATTAGTAGTGGTAGTAGTAGTAGTTGTAGTAGTAGTAATAGTACTGAAAGTACTAGTAGAAGTAGTTGTCGAAGCAATAGTAGTAGTAGTCGGAGAAGTAGTAGTAGTATTAGTAGTATAAGCAATAATGGTAGTGGTAGTGTAGATGTAGTTGTAGTAGTTGTGTAGTAGTTGTGGCAATAGTTGTCATAGTAGAGGTAGTAGTAGAAGTAGTTGTAGTAGTAGTAGTAGTCATTGCAGTAGTAGTAGCAAGAATAGTGGTTGTTGTTGTTGTAGTAGTAGTAGTAGTAGTATTGGCACTAGTAGTGGCACTAGTAGTAGTAGCTGTAGGAGTTATGGTAGTAGTTGTTGTAGCAGTATTAATTGTTATTATAGCAATAGTGGCAGTAGTAGTAGTTATTATAGTGGCAGTCAAATTAGTGGTACCATTAGCGGCAGTCGTAGCAGTAGTAGTAGTTGTTGTTGTTGTGATTGTTGCTGTGGCAACAATAGTAGTAGTAGCAGTAGTAGCAAAAGTAATAGTAGTAGGAGTAGTTGTTCTAGCATTAATAGTTGTAGCAACTATCGAAGAAGGGGTAGCAATAGTAGTAGTAGCAACCGTAGTAGTAGCAGCAGTAGTAGTAGTTATAGCAGTAGTAGCAAGTACAGTTGTAGTAGTAGAACTAGTAATAGGACTAGAACTTGCAACAGCAGCAGCAGTAGCAGCTGTAGTAGTGGTAATAGTAGTAGTTGTAGTAATAGTAGTAGTAGTAGTAGTAGTAATAGCTACGATAGTATTAGTTGCAGTAGTAGTAGTAGAAACAGTAATTATAGTTGGAGAAGTAGTAGTAGTCGCAATAGTAGTAGCAACATCAGTAGTAGCGTTAGTAGTTGCTATAGTAGTCGTAGTGGTAGCAGTAGCAGCAGCAGCAGCAGTAGTAGCAGAAGTAGGAGCAATTATAGTAGTTATAGTAGTTATAGCAGTAGTTGTTGTTGTAGTATTTATAGTAGTAGTATCAAAAATAGTAGTTGCAACAGCAGTAGTAGTAGAAGTAGCCATAGTGATAGTAGTAGTAGTAGCAGCAACAATAGTAGTAGTACTAGTAATAGTAGTATTAGCTGTAGTATTAGTAGCGGTTGTAGAAGTTGTAGTGTAGTGGAAATGGTTGTAGTAGTAGTTGTGGCAGTAGTTGTAGCAGTAGTTGTACTAGTAGCATTAGTTGCAGAAGTAACAACTGTTCTAGCAGTAGTTGTAGCAGTAGTTGTACTAGTAGCATTAGTTGCAGAAGTAACAACTGTTCTAGCAGTAGTTGAAGTAGTAGCAGTAGTTGTAGCATCAGTAGTAGTAATAGCAGCGATAGCAGTTATAGTAGTAATAATAGTAGCATTAGTAGCAGAAGTAGAAGCAATTGTAGTAGTTGTAGCAGTTATAGTAGTAGCTATCGTTGTAGTAGTGGTGGTAGTAGTTGTAGAAGTAGCAATTGCATAAGTAGTAGTAGCTGGAGTTGTTTTAGAGTAGTAATAGTAGTAGGAGTAGTAGGAGTAGTACTAGTACTAGTAAAAGTAATATTAGCAGTAGCAATAGCAATTGTATTAGTAGTAGTTATAGAAGTTGTAGTGTAGTAGGAATAGTTGCACTGGAAGTTGTGGTTGTAGTGTAGCAATAGTAGTACTAGTAGCATTAGTGGCAGAAGTAGCAGTAGTTATAGCAATAGTAGGAGTAGTACCAGTAGTTGTAGCATTAGCAACAACAATAGCAGTAGTAGCAGTTATAGTAGTAATAGCAGTAGCATTAGTAGCAGAAGTAGCAGTCATAGTAGTGGTGGCAGTAGTAGCCACAGTAGCTGAAGTAGCAATAGTAGCAGTCATAGCAGTCGTAGCAGCAGCAGCAGTAGTAGTAGTAGTAATAATAGTTGTATCTAAAAGAGTCATAGTAGTAGTAGTAACAATAGTATTAATAATCATTGTAGCAATACTAGTAGTAGTTGTGGTAGTAGTAGTAATAGTAGTAATAGAAGCAGTAGCAGTTGGCGTAGTAGTAGAGGTGGTAGCACTAGTAGTAGTAGTAGCAGAAGCAGTAGAAGTTCTGGTAGTAATATTAATGGTAGCAATGGTAGTAGCTATATTACTAGTAGTAGTTGTTGTTGTAGTAGCACAAGTAGCAGTTGTAGTAGCTGGAGCTGTAGCAATAATAGTTGCCGTAGGAGTAGTAGTAGTAGTATTTGTCGTAGTGGTTATTGTTGTTGTAGCAATAGTAGCAGTATTTATAGTAATTTTAGTGGCAAGCAAATTAGGGGTAGTAGTAGTGGTAGTAATAGTTGTAGTAGTAGTTGTTGTTGTTAATGTTGTTGTTACAGCAATAGAAGTAGCAATAGTAGTTTTTGTAGCAATAGTAGTTGTAGTGGCAGTTGAGGAAGTGGTAGCAATAGTAGCAGTAGTAATCATAGTAGCCATAACAATAGTAGTAGCAGTAATTACAAAGTGGTAGTAGCAGTGGAAGTAGTAATATAACTAGGAGTAGTAGTAGTGGTAGTAGTAGTAGTTGTAGTGGTAGCAGTAGTAGAAATAGTAGTAGTAGTAGTAATACTAGCAGCTACTGTAGTACTAGTAGCGGATGTAGTGTTAGTTGGAGTAGTAGTAGTGGTAGCTGTGGTAATTATAGTATGACAAGTAGTAGTAGTAGTAGTTCTAGCAGTAGTTGTAATAGTAGCAGTAGTTGTAGCATCAGTAGCAGCAATAGTAGTGGTAGCAGTTATAGTAGTAATAATAGCAGCATTAGTAATAGACAACATTAGTAATAGAAGTAGAGGGAACTGTAGTAATTGTAGCAGTTATAGCAGCAACTGTCATTGTAGTAGTGTTAGTAGTAATATAAGTAGTAGTTGTAGAAGTAGTGGCAGCAGGAGTAGTTGTAGTGATAGTAGAGTAGTAGGAGTAGTAGTAGTACTTGTACTAGTAAAAGAAGTATTAGTAGTAGCTGTGGCAATTGTATTAGTAGCAGTTGTAGAAGTTGTAGTGTAATAGGAATAGTTGTAGTAGAAGTTATGGTTGTAGTGTTAGCAATAGTAGTACTAGTAGCATTAGTGGAAAAAGTAGTAGTAGTTATAGCAGTAGTAGAAGTAGTAGCAGTAGTTGTAGCATCAGTAGCTGCAATAGCAATAGTAGGAGTTATAGTAGTAATAGTAGCAGCATTAGTAGCAGAAGTAGCAGTCATAGTAGTGGTGGCACTAGTAACCATAGTAGCTAAAGTAGCACTAGTAGCAGTCATAGCAGTCATAGCAGCAGTAGTAGTAGTGGTAGTAGCAATTATAGTTGTAGCTAAAGGCATCGTAGTAGTAGTAGTAACAGCAGCATTAATAATTGTTGTAGCAATACTAGTAGTAGTTGTGGTAGTAGTAGCAACATTAGTAATAGGAGTAGTAATAGTAGGGGTGGTAGCACTAGTAATAGTAGTAGTAGAGGTTGTAGCACTAGTAGTAGTAGTAGCCGAAGCAGTAGAAGTTCTAGTAGTAATATTAAAGGTAGTAGTGGTAGTAGCTATAGTACTAGTAGTAGTTGTTGCTGTAGTTGCACAAGTAGCAGTTGTCGTAGCTGTAGCTGTAGCAATAATAGTAGCCATAGGAGTAGTGGTAGTAGAATTTGTAGTAGTAGTTATTGTTGTTGTAGCAATAGTAGCAGTAGTAGTAGTAATTTTAGTGGCAATCAAATTAGTGGAAGCAGTAGTGGCAATAGTAGTAGTAGTAGTAGTAGTAGTAGTCATGGTTGTTGTTAATATTGTTGTTGTAGCAATAGTACTTGTAGTAGTGGTAGTTTTTGTGGCAATGGTAGTTATAGTGGCAGTCGAAGAAGTGGTAGTAGTAGTAGCAGTAGTAATCATAGTTGCTATAGCCGTAGTAGTAGAAATAATTGCAGGCAGCAGTAGTAGTAGAAGTAGTAATATAACTAAAAGTAGTTGTAGTAGTGGTAGTAGTAGTAGAAGTTGTAGTGGTAGCAATAGTAGTAATAGTAGTAGTAGTAATACTAGTAGTAGTAGTAGTAGTAGTAGTAGTAGTAGTAGTATTAGTAGAGGAAGTACTATTAGTTAGAGTAGCAGTAGTGGTAGCTGTGGTAATTATAGTTTGAAAAATAGTAGCAGTAGCTGTAATAGCAGCAATAGCCATAGTATCATTAGTAGTTGTTGTAGTAGTCATTATAGTAGCAGCAGCAGTAGCAACAGCAACAGCAGTAGCAGCACAATAGTAGCAACTGTAGCTGTTGTAGCAGTTGTAGCGATAGTTGTAGTAGTAGTGGTATTTCTTGTAGCAGTAGCATTAGTTGTAGCAGTAGTAGTAGTAGCATTAGTAGTTGTGATAATAGCAGTAGTAGCAGTAGTAGTACTAGCTGTGGTAATAGCAGTAGTAGTAGCAGTAACAATAGGAGAAACATCTATAGTAGTAGTATTAGTACTAGTTGTAGTAGTACTAGTAGTTGTAGTAGTGGTGATAGTAGTAGTAGTAGTATTAGTAGCAACATTAGTAGTAATAGTAGTAGTGCCATAGCTGCACTAGCAGTATTAATAGCAGTTCTCGTAGTGGTAGTAGTCATAGTACTGGTTGTAGTAGAAGAAGTAGCAGTAGTTGTAGGCATAGTAGTAGTTGCAGTAGTTCCAGTAGCAGTGGTGGTAGTATTAGTAGTCGCTGCAGTAGCAGTAGTAGTAGTAGCATTAGTATCAGGAGTTGGAGAAGTTGTTGTAATAGTAGTAATAGTTGTAGCAACATTAGTAGTTGTATTTGTAATAGTTGTAGTAGTCATAATAGTAGAAGCAGTAGTAGTAGTTGTAGTTATGGTAGAAGTAGCAGAAATAGCTGATGTAGCAGTAGTTGTAGTTGTCGTAGTAGAAGCAGCAGCAGTAGTAGAAGTACTAGCAAAAGTAGTAGTAGTAATAGTAGTAGCAGTTGTACCATCCATAGTAGTAGTAGAAGTAGTAGCAAAAGTCACAGTAGTAGCAGTAGTAGTAATAGCATCAACTATTGCCATAAAAGTAGTAGTAGTAGTAGCAGGCATTGATAGTAGAAGTAGATGTAGTTGTAGCTGTAGTAGTAGCAGTAGTAATAGCAAACGAAGTAGCGACAATAGGAGTAGTGGCAGCAATAGTAGTAGTAGTAGTAGTAGTAGTAAAAATAGTAGGAGCAGTAGAAGTAGTAGTAGGAGCAACAATAGCGGTAGTAGTAGAATTAGTAGTAGTAGCAGTAGTAATTAGAGTATCAGTAGTAGCAGTAAGGATTGTAGCAGTAGTAGCAACAGGAGTAGTAGTTGTAGTAGCAGGAGCTGCAGTAGTAGTGGTGGCAGTAGTAGAAGTTGTAGGAGCAAGAGTAGTAGTTGTAGAAGTAGCAGTAGCAGTGGGAGTACTAGTCACATTAGTAGTAGTAGTTGGAGCAATATTAGTAGATGTAGTGGTGGCAGCAATCGTAGTAGTAGGAGTACAAGGTGTAGTAGTAGTAGTAGGTGTAATAGTTATTATTGTAGGAGTAGTAGCGATAGTAGTAGGAGTAGCAGTTGCAATAGTAGTAGCTGAAGTAGTAGTAGTCACAAAAGTAGTAGGAGTATCATTACTAAAAATAATAGTAGTTGTGCGAGTAGTAGTAACAAGATAACTATTAGTAGTTGTTGCCATAGTATTAGCAGTAAAAGTAACAGTAGTAGTAGAAGAAGCTATAGCAATTATAATAGTACAGTAACAATAATTATAGTAGTAGCAGTAGCATTAGTAGTAGGAGCTGTAGTTATGGTATTAGTAGTGGTAGCAGCAATAGTAGTTGCATTTGAAGAAGCAACAATAGTAGTAGTTATAGTAGTAGTAGAAGAAGAAGAAGAAGAAGTAGTAGTAGTAGTAGTAGTCGTAGTTGAAGAAGTCGCAATAGTAGTAGCACCTGCCGTAGTAGCAACATTGGCAGTAGTCATAGAAGTAGTAGTAGCAGTGGTAGTAGTATCACCAACAGGAGTAGGAGTAGTAGTTGTAGCAGCAGTAGTCACATTAGTAGTATTAGCAGTAGTAGTTTCAATAGTTGGGGTAGTAGTAGCAGTTGTTGTAGCTGTTATAATAGTAGTAGTAGTAAATGTAGTAGCAGTAGTTGCAGTAGTAGAAGTAGTAGCTCTAGTAGCTGTAGCAGTAGCAGCAGCAGTAGTAAAGGTAGCAGTTGTATTAGTTGTAGTAGTGGTTATTGTTGTAGTGGCTATAGTAGTAGAAGCAATAGTAGCTGTAGTAGCAGTAGTAATAGTAGCTGGAGCAGTAGTAGTTGTAGTAGTTATAGTAGTAGTAGTTCTACAAGCAGTAGCAACAATAGTAGCAATAGTTGTAGTAGTACTTGTAGGAGAAGTGGCAGCAGCAGGAGTAGTTGTAGTAGTAGTAGTTGCAGTAGTGTTATGAGGGCAGTAGTCGTAGTTGTAGTAGTACTAATAGTAGGAGATGTAGTCATAGTAGTAGTAGTAGTAGTAGCAATATTAGTTTTGATACTAGTAGTAGTTGTTGTTGGAGTAGAAATAGCAGTAGTTGTTATAGTAGTAGTAGAAGTAGCAGTAGTAGCAGAGTGGCATTAATAGTAGAACCAGTAGGAGTAGTAGTAGTAGTCATAATAGTTGTAGTTGTAGTAGCAACAATAGTAGTAGTAGGAGTAGTAGGAGTAGCAAACGAAGTAGTAGTAGTAGCAGCAGTAATAGCAGAAGTAGTAGTAGTAGTAGGAATTTTAGTAGTAGGAGTAGCAGTAGTAGTAGTAGTAGTGGTAGTGGCACTAGCAGTAGTAGCAGTAGTAGTAATAGTAGCAATAGTAATAGTAGTAGTAAGAGTTATAGTTGTAGTAGTAGTAGTTATAGGAGTAATAGTAGTAGAATTAGTTGAAGCAATAGTAGTGGAATTAGTAGTAATTGGTGTTGTATTAGCGCAAGTAGTTGTAGCAACAGAAGTAGTAGTAGTCGTAGTAGTAATAGGAATAGTTGTTGCAGTTGTAGTAGTAGTAATAGTAGAAGCAGCAGTAGTAATAGTAGTAGTATTTGTAGTAGTAGTGGTGGTGGTGGTATTAGTAGTAGCAGTAGGAGCAGTAGTATTGGTAATTGTAATTACAGTAGGAGTCCTAGTAGTTGTAGTAGTAGTAGTATTAGTAGCAATAGCAATAGTAGCATTAGTCGTAGTAGTTGTAGTAGCAGTAAGAGTCTTAGTAGCAGTAGTAGTGGTAGTAGAAGTAGTAGTAGCATTAGTAACAATAGTAGCTAGAGTAGTAGTAGTGCTAGTAGTACTAGTAGCAGTTGTCATAGTAGCAACAGAAGTAGTAGAAGCAGTAGTAGTTTTGCTAGTAGTAATGGTAGTTGTAGCAGCAATAGTCATAGTTGTAGTAGTGACAGGAGAAGTAGTAATAGAATAGTAGTAGTAGTAGTAATAATAATAGTAGTGGTAGTAGTAGCAGTAGCAGGAGGAGAAGTAGCAGCAGTAGTAATAGTAGTAGCAGTAACAGTAGTAGCAACAGTAGTAGTAGTTGTAGTAGTAGTAGTAGAAGTAGTAGTAGCAGCAGTAGTATTACAAGTTGTAGTAGTATCAGTACTATTAGCAAGAGTAGTAGTAGCATCGCTAGTAGCAATAGTGGCTGTAGTTGTTGCAGTAATAGGAGAAGTAGCTGATGTAGAAGTAGTAGTAGTAGTAGCCGTTGCAGTTGAAGCAGTAGTAGCTGTAGCAGCAGTAAGAGTAGTAGCACTGGTAATTGTAGTAGTAGTCATCACATTAGTAGCAGCAGTAGTATTAGTCGTAGTTGCAGTAACAACAATAATATTAGGAGTAGATGGAGTAGCAGTAGTTATTATTGTTGTTGCAGGTGTAGTAGTAGCAGTATCTATAGCAGTATCACTAGTATTAGCAAATGTAGAAATAGTAGAATTAGTAATAGCGGTAGTAGTAGTAGCAGTAGCTATATATGTGGTAGTAATAGTAGCAGTAGCTGTATATGTGGTAGTAGTAGTAGCAGTAGTAATAGTATTTTTTAGAAGTTGCAGTAGTAGCTGTAGTAGCAGTTGTAGAAGTAATAGTAGTGGTAGTAGTAGCAATTGCAATTGTTGTTGCAGTAGTAACAGAGATAGTAGCAGTAGCTGTATATGTGGTAGTAGTAGTAGCAGCAGTAGTAGTAGTCGTTGTAGTAGTAGTAATAGTAGGAATTGGAATAGTATTCGTAGTAGTAGCAATTGTAGTGTTAGTGGCAATAGTAGTAGGAGAAGTAGTAGCGTTAGAAGTGGTAGTAGTGCTAGTAGTTATAGGAGTAATAGGAGCCATTATGGTATCAGTAGTAGTAGTAGTCGTAATTGCAGTAGGAGTAGTAGTTGTTGTAGTCATAGTAACAGCAACAGTAGTAGCAGTAGCAGTAAGTGTTAGAAGTACTAGTAGTAGTTGGAGTAGTAATAGTAGTAAAAGTAGTAAAAGTAGCAGTAGTAGTAGGAGTATTAGGATTTGGAGTAGTATTAGTAGAAGTAACAATAATAGTAGTTGTGGGAGTAGTAGTGGCAGTTTGTGTACAAGTAGTAGTCGGAGTTGTAGTAGTTGTAGTTGGGTTAGTGTTAGTGTTATTGCTCCTTCTGTAAATGCTACTACTATTGCTGCAACTGCTACCAATACCACTACTCTTGCTCCTACGACTAATGCTACTACTACTACAATAATTTCTACTGCTGCTATTACTACTGCTGCTGCTTCTGCTATTACTATTGCTGCTACTATTAGTGCTACCACTACAGCAACTACTTCTTGTAGTACTGCAACTAATACTCCTACTATAACTACTATTATTTTTAGTAATGATACTCCTACTATTACTGTGAGTACTACTACTTCAGCTATTATTACTACAACTACTACTCCAACTACTACCACTACTGCTCCTACAACAACAACTACTACTCCTGCTACTACTGCTACTACTGCTACTCGTACTACTACGATTGCTACTGCTACAACATCCACTAATATCACACCAACTACTACTGCTGCTACTACTAGTACTCCCACTGGTACTGTTACTACTATAACTACTACTCCTGCTCCTACTACTTGTACTACTGCTACCACAACTATTGTAGCTCCTGCTATTGCAACTACTATGCCTACTGCTTAGACTACTACAACCTCTCCTGCTAGTACTATTACTCCTACTCCTACTACTACTACATCCACCAATATCACACCAAGTACTACTACAGCTACTACTACAAGTACTACTACAGCTCCTACTGCTTCTACTACTACCACTACTGCTGCAGCTCCTACTACGGCAACTACTACTCCTCCTACTACTACTACCACTTCTGCTATTACATCTACTGCTACTTCTGCTACTATTGTGACTACTATAACAACTACAACTACTACCACTTCTACTACAACTACAACTATTACTACTACTACTTCAACTACTGCTACTGCTTCTACTGCTACTACACCAACAACTACTACTGCTACTTTTACTTCTACTTCAACTACTACAACTACTACTACTATAAGTACAACAACTATTACTAATACTACTACAACTATTTCTGATGCTGCTACTACAACTACTACTACAATGTCTCCAACTCCTAATACTTCTGCTACTACTACTACTGATACTACTACTTCTAATGAAGTGATTACTAATAGTATTACCACTACTACTGCAACTGCTGCTACTAGTACTGCGACTACAACTACAACTACTACTACTTCTACCACTTCAAGTACTACCACTACAACTGCTTCTACTTCTACCATTGCAAGTACTACTACTAGTGCCACGACGATGACTACTACTATTACTACTAATGCTACTACTGCTACAACTACAACTACTGCTACTACTGCTACTGCTACTACTATTGCTACATCAACAATTACGACAACTAATACTACTACTACTACTACTGCTACTACTACTACTGCTACTACTATTGCTAAATCAACAATTGCGACTACTAATACTACTACTACAACTATTGCTACTGCAGTTATTGCTACTACTACTACTGCTACTGCTGTAGTTACTGCTACTACTACTACTATTATTGCTATTTCTGCTATAACTGCTACTACTGCTACTGCTACTACTACTAATATTATTATTGCTGCTACAACTACCACTACTACCACTTCCACTACTATTAGTATTACTGCTACTACTACTACTATGACAAGTACTACTACTGTTACTTGTACTACCACTAATACTACTATAGCTACTGCTACAACTGCTACTACTACAATAGTTGCTGCTACAACAACTTCTACTACTACTATTGCTGTTACTACTACTACAACTACTACGACAACTACTAATACTACTACCGCTGCTGTTATAAATATTGCTACTACTACTACTTCTCCTACTATAATTACCACTACTAATACTAACACTACTGCAACTAATACTACTATCGCTGCTACTACTACTACTACTACTACTACTACTAGTATTACTTTTATTGCAACTACTGCTGCTGCTGCTGCTACTACTACTACTACTACTTCTATTAATACTTCTACTACTGCTACTGCTACTACTACTACTATTGCTACTATGGTTACTACTGCTACTACTGCTACCACTTCTTCAACCGCTACAACAACTACTATACCTATAACAACTACTGCTACTACTATTACTTCTACTACTACTGCTACTATCGCAACTATTGCAACAATAACAATAACAACAACAACTACTATTATTACTGCTACTACTGCCAATACTACTACCACTAAAATTACTACTGCTATTACTACTACTTCTACTACTATTGCTACTACTGCTGCTATTGCTACAACCACAATCAATAATTGCGACTACTAATACTACTACTACAACTACTGCTACTGCAGTTATTGCTACTACTGCTGCTACTGCTGTAGTTACTGCTACTACTACTGCTATTATTGCTATTTCTGCTAAGACTGCTACTACTACTGCTATTGCTACTACTACAACAACTATTACTACAACTATGACTACCGCTACTCCTACGGCAACTACTGCTGCTACAACTACTGCTAGTGCAACTGCTACTAGTGGTACTACATCTGCTAATACTTCAACTATTGCTACTACCACAGCTACTACAAATATTACTACTTGAACTTCTACTGGTTCTTCTACTACTACTACTAGTCTTTCTCCTACTATTATTGTTGCTACCACCTCTGCTACTACTGCGACTGCTACTCCGACTAATACTACTTTTGCTACTACTACCATAGCTACTAATAATATTGCTACTATGACTATTCATATTGTTGTTGCTACTACTACAACTACTACTTTTGTTGCAACTATTATTGCTACTACTGCTACTACTACAGCTGCTGCAACGACCGTTACTACCTCTACTATAGCTACTATAGCTACTACTGCTACTATTGCAACCACTACTACGACTGCAACTTTTGCTACTAATGCTACTACTATTACTGCTATAACTACTACTATTGTTCCTACTGCTACAAATGTTACAACTATTGCTGCTACTTCTACCATTGTGATAACTACTACTACTTCTACCACTAATACTACTAGTACTACTACTTCTACAACTAATGCTACTACTACTATTACTACTACACTACCACTTCTACAACTACTACCAATACTACTGCTACTACATCCCCTCCTCCTCCTACTACTACTAACACTACTGATACTACTAACTACTATAACTGCTAATACTACTAGTACTACTACTACTACTACTATGACTGTGACTATTGCTGCTACTATTGATGCTACAACTGTTACTACTACCACTACTACTATTTCTACCACCACTGCTACTGCTACAACAACTACTACTACTGCTGCTGCTGCTTCTATTGCTTCTACTATTGCTACAATAACTAATACTAGAACAACAACAACAACTACTACTACTGATACTACTACTGCCACTGCTACTACTACTAATACTACTTTTGCTACTTGTACTACTACTCCTACTACTACAACTAATACTATTACTACTACTAATACTATTACAACTCCTACTTCTACTACTAATACTACTACCAAATAGAATACTACTACCATTAATACTACTACTACTACTGCCACTTCTGCTACTATTGCCACTACTACTTCTACCACTACAACTACTACTAGCTAAATACTACAGCTGCAACTACTTCTGCTGCTGTAACTAGTGGTACTACTCAGACTACTACGATAACTACTCCTGCTACTGCTACCACTACTTCTCCTAGTGCAGCTACGGGTACTACTACTACCACTACTACTCCTACTACTACTGCTAGCATTTCTAGAACTTCTCGTACAATAGCTATTATTGCTACTACTACTAGTGCAACAACAACAACTACTACTACTACTAGTACTACTACTACTATTATTACAACTTTAGCTACAACTTCTTCTAGTACTATTAATACTTATACTACTACTGCTACTGCTATTGTAAATACCACTAGTATACTGCTACTATAACTACTACTATTACTGCTACTACAACTATCATTGCTACTTCTGCTTCTATTGCTACTACTACCACTATAACTACTGCTGCTACTACTACTACTAATACTATTACTACTACTACTACTCATACTGCTACTATTGCTAATACAACTACTACTATTCCTACTTGTTCTTCTTCTACTACTACTAATACTGCGGCTTCTACTGCCACTATTGCTTTTACTACTACTACTACTAGTACTTCTATGACCACTACTACTACTTCTGCTACTATATCTACTACTACTACTACTACTCCTCCTACTAGTCCTTGTCAACTATTACTAATACTACTATTACCACTGCTATAAATATTACAACTTACTACTACTGCTGCTTTTACTACTACTATAACTCCCCCTATAATTACTCCCTCTGTTAATACAATAGTTGTGGCTACTGCTACCGCAACTACTATTGCTTCTATACAATGACTCCTACAACTACAACTGCCACTACTACTACTATTACTATAAGCACTACTACAACAAAAACTAGAATAATTACTTCAACTGCTACTACTACTAGCACTGCACTACTACTACTACTACGATTACTACTCCTTTGAGGACTACTCCATCTACAACTTCTATTCCTATGCCAATTACTACTACTACTGCAACTCTTCCTCCTCCTCCTCCTCCTCCTCCTCCTACTGCTACTACTACTAGTACTACTACTACTGCAACTTCTACTAACACTTCTACTGCTACTCCAACCACTACTACTACCGATATTGCGACTACTACTACACCTCCTCCTTCTCGTCCTCCTCCTCCTCCTCCTCCTACTACTACTACAATGACTACTACTACTGCTGCTGCTACTACTACAATTACTACTATATGGCTCCTACTGCTCCATATCAGGAACTACTAATACTATTGCTACTCCTATTGCTACTGCTACTATTGTTGCTACTACTACTACTACTGCTGCTATTCTTGCTACTGCTACTACTAATAATACTGCTACTGCTATTACTACTGCTACTACAATAATAACTACCACTGCTACTACTTCAACTACTACAACAACCATCACTACAACTACTACTACTATGGCTATCACTACTACTACTACTATAACTTCCCCTACTACTACAACTACCACTAATACTTCTATTACTTTGCCTACTAGCACTACTACTACTACTTCTACTACGACCACTACTGCTAGTACTGCCACTACTACAACTACTATTATTTGAACTACTGTTGCTTCCACTAACAACTACTTCTCCTACTACTAAAACTACTCCTACTGCTCCTACTACTATTGCTACAACTAATATTGCTACTACTATAACTACTACGACTATTGCTACTACTCTTCTTCTCCAACTTCAACTGCTACTAATACTATTGCTTCTACTACTCTTCTTCTCCAACTACTACGATTACAGCTACGACAATGACAACTATGACTACTACTACTGCTATTGTTGTTGCTGCTACTACTACTACTACTACTACTTCTTCTTCTTCTTCTTCTTCTTCTACCACTACTACTACTTCTACTACTACTACTTCTTCTTCTTCTATTACTATTTCTACTACTACTACTACTACTAGTACTACTACTTTTACTAATACCACTATTACTATTACTACTCCTACTACTACTAATACTACTATTACAACTACTACCCCTACTACTGCTACTACCAAAACTATAACTCCTATTGCTTATGCTACTCCTACTACTACTACTACTACTACTACAATTATTAATGCTATGGCTACTACTAATACTACTACAACAATAACAACAACAACTATTACTACTACAAAAATAACAACTACGACTAATGCTACTAATTCTACTACTACTGCTCCTACTACTACTCCTACTAGTACTACAAATACTACTATTACAACAACTACTACTACTCCTCCTACTACTCCTCCTCCTCCTCCTCCTACTCCTACTCCTACCACTACTACTATTCATGCTACTGCTACAACAACTACCACTATAACTGTGACTTCTACTACTACTGCTGCGGCTACCTTTTCTACTACTACAATGGCTACTACTAATACTACTACTATTACTACTAGTACTATGATTTTTACTACCACTACTACTGCTACTACTACTCCTCCTCCTCCTCCTCCTCCCATGCCAACTCCACCTCCTAATACTCTTCCTGCTACTACTACAACTACTACTAATAATACTATAACAACAACTACTACTACCGCTACTGAAATACCAACTACTACAACTGCTACTAGTACTACTACTACAACAACTACTACTAATACTACTACTACTACCACAACTATGATTCCTACTACTATTGTTACTACCACTACTACCATAACTAAGCTACAATTCTTATTACTTTTGCTATAATAATAGTAGCAGTAGTAGTATTTGAAGTAGTAGTATTAGTAGGAGCAGTAGCAATAATAGTCATAGTAGTAATAGAGGTAGTTGTAGTAGCGGCAACAACAATAGTAGTAGTTGTAGGAGTTGTAGTCATAGTAGAAGTAGTAGTCATTTAAGTAGTAGTAGTAATAGTAATAATACTAGTAATAGTAGTAATAGTATTAGCAGTACCTATAGTAGTAGTTGTAGGAGTATTTGTAGTTGTATAGTTGTAATTGTTGTAGTTATCGATGTAGTGGTATGAGTAGGGGTCAGAGTAGTAGTAGTAGTACGAGTTGTATTTGTATTATTATTGCTAGTAGGAGCAACAGTAATTGTAGTAGCTGGAGTAGGAGTAGTTATAGTAGTAGAAGCAGTAGTAGCAGTCGTAGTATGTAGTAGTAGCAGGAGAAGTTGGAGTAGTAGCAGTAGTAGTAGCAGTAGCAAGGGCAGCAATAATAGTAGTAGCGATAGTAGTCGAAGTAGAAGTAGTAGCATTAGTAGTAGCAATAGTAGTAGTAGTAGGGGTAGTAGTAGTAGTAGTAGTAGTAGGGGTAGTAGTAGTAGTAGTAGTAGTAGTAGTAGTAGTAGAAGTAGTAGTAGTAGTAGTAGTAGTAGTAGTAGTAGTAGTAGTAGTAGTAGTAGTAG
>RXID01001105.1:287500-321520 GCA_005019695.1 Trichopus zeylanicus subsp. travancoricus | reverse complement strand
AGTAGTAGTAGCAGTCGCAGCAATTGTAGTTGCCGTAGCACTAGTAGTAGCGGCAATAGCAGCAGAAGTAGTAGAGTTGTGGTAGTAGTAGTAATCGATGTAGTAGTAGTAGTAGCAGTCGTTGTTGTAGCTATAGTTTTGGTACTAGTAGAAGTAGTAGTGGTATTAGTAGTAGTTGTAGCAGCAGTTGTAGTAGTAGTAACAGTAGCAGTATTAGTAGTAATAGTAGTAGTAGTAGTAGTAGTATTACTTGTTGTCGTAGCAGAATCAATTGGAGCAATAGTTGTTGTTGTAAAAGTAGTAGTAGTAGTAGCAGAAGTAGCAATCATAGTAGCAATAACAGTAGCAGTAGTGGTAGTAGTAGTAGTTGTAATAGAGGTACAACTGTTGCTGCTCTTACTGCTGCTACTACCGCTACAAGTTCTACTATTGGTACAACTGTTGCTGCTCTTACTGCTAATGATGCAAATATTTCTACTACGACAATAAAGGTGCTACTGTAACTAATTCAACTACTATTACTACAACTGCTACTGCTACTTGTACTACTGCTGCTGCTGCTACTACTACTACTACTACTTCTACTACTACTACTACTACTACAACAGGTGCTACAACTACTACTGCTACTACTATTACTCCTACTACTACTACTGTTGTTGCTACTATTCCTATTACTACTACTACTATGACTTTTCCAACTACAACTACTTCTACTGTTGCTACAACAACTACTACTACTACTATCACAACAACAACTACTACTACTACAACTGCTACTCTGACTGTAACTACTATTATTGCTACTACTTTTTTACTTCCACTACTGCAACTACTACTATGACTACTAATACAACTACTACTGCTACTTCTACTACTACTACTGCAACTACAGCTACTCCTGCTACTACTACTACTACAACTATAACAACTACTACTAGAATTACTACTATTCCTACAACTTCTTCTATTACTACTACTAGTACTATAGCTATTGCTACTATCACTACTACTACTCCTACTGCAACTACTACTACTCCTACTACTACTATTACTACTACTAATACTATGACTACTCCTATGACTACTACAACTACTCCCACTGCTATAACTACTACTACTACTACTATTACAATTACTAGCGCCACTATAATTAATACAAATTCACCAACTGCAACTACTAATACTACTGCTACTACTTCTACATGTTCTACTATTGCTACAACAACTACAACTACTACAACAACTACTACTGCTATTACCACTACTATGACTTCTACTACTACTACTACTACTACTACTACTACTACTACTACTACTACTACTACTACTACTACTACTATTATTACTACTACTAATACAATTACACCAACAATAACAACAACTACTACTGTTGCTACTACCATTGCTACTCCTACTACTACTCCCGCTGCTGCTGCTATGCCTACTATTACTACTACTTCTGCTAGTACTACAAATACAACTGCCACAACGACTGCAACTACTAGCACGACTATAGCAACTACTGCTACTACTATAATACTACAACTTCTACTGCTGTTGCCGCAACAACTAGTGATACTACAACTACAGTTGCTGCGATTGCAACTACTACCACTACTACTACTACAAAAACCACAACTACTACTACTATGAGTATTACGACTGCTATTGCTGCGACAACAATAACAACTTCTTTTGCTACTGCTACTAGTACTACTACTACTGCTACTACTAGAACTGCAACTACTACTACTACTACTACTACTACTACAACTACTACTACTAATGCTACTACTACTACAAATACTACTAGTACTACTACTACTTTTACTAGTACTGCTACTACTAGTACTACAATCACTACTCCGACTATTACTACTACTACTACAACTACTACAACCACAACACTACTGCTATTACTACTACGACAACCGCTACAACTACTCTAATACTACTAATACCGCTACTACTGCTACTCCTACTACTACTACAATAATTACTACTATACTACAAGAACAACTATTGCTACTACTACCGTAACTACTACTACTGCTATTGTAACTACAACTACTATTATTACTAATACTACTATTATAACCACTACTACTACTACTACTTCTATTTCTACGACTACTGCTACTCCTACTACTACTCCTGCTACTACTACTACTACTACTACTATTACTGCTACTACTTCTACTGCTACTTCTTCTACTACTTGTATAACTAGTACTATAACTATTGCGATTACTACTGCTACTACTACTACTGCTCCTGCTACTACTACTACTACTACTACAACTACTACTGCTGTTGCTGTTGCTACTGCTACTACTACTACAACTACTACTGCTGCTGCTAAAATTACGGCACCACTGCTGCTGCTGCTACTACAACTACTACTGCTACTTCTACCACTAATGTTGTTACTACTAATACACTACTACTACTGATAATACTGCTACTTCTACTACTACAACTACTACTACTATTGCCCCTACTACTTCTACTACTGCTAAACTTACTACTTATCCTAAAACTACTGCTACTGCTACTGCTACTGTTGTTGCTACTATGCTACTTCTTCTACTATTACTACTATTTCCATAACTACTACTGTTACTGCTACTCCTACAGCTACTACTGCTACTATTACTACTACTACTACTGGTGTTGCCACTGTTGCTAATACTACTACTACTACTACGACTTCTCCAACTACAACTACTTCTGCTACTACTACTACAACTGCTACAACTGCTACTAATACTACTGCTTCTGCTACTGCTACTACTACTACTATAACAACTTCTACTACTGCTACTATCGCAGCTATTACTCTTACTACTGCAACTCATACTATTACAACAACTACTGCTGCTACTACTACTACAACTACTATGACTACAACAACTTGTGGTACTTCCACTACAATGACTAGCACTAGTACTACTATTACTACTACAACACTACTACTACTAGAATTACTACTACTCCTACAATTACTACTATTAGTACTATTAATACTACTACTACTGCTACTACCACTACCATTACTCCTACCGCAACTGCTACTACTCTTAGTATTACTATTACTACAACTATTACTAGTACTCCTATGACTACTACTATGACTCCTACTGCTACTACTAACCCTACAACTACAACTGTTACTACTACTACTACTACAACTACTCTTACTACTCCTACTACTTCTGCTAATACTACTACTAATACTTCTACTTCTACAACTGCTACTACTACTGCTACTGCTGCTGCTGCTTATACTACCATAACTACTACTACTACTACTCCTCCTCCTACTACTACTACTACTATGACTATTGCAACAAGAATTACTGCTACTACTGCCACTACGTCAACTTCTGCTGCTGCTACTACCGCTATGGCAACTACTACAACAACTACTACTATTACTTCTTCTGCTACTACTAGTACAACAATGACACCTACAACTCCTACTACAACAACAACTACTACTACTATTACCAATACTTCTACTACTACTTCCATTACTACTATTGCGATAACTATTACTACTATAGCTACTACTACTACTACGATTACTACTACTACTCCAACTACAACTGCTAATTTGACTACAACTAACACTACTACTGCTACTACTACTTCTACTGCAACAACTAGCACTACAACTATAACTACTACTACCACTACCATTACTACAATTACTACTAGTGCTACTACTACAACTACTACGATTACTGATAGCACTACTACTACTACTACTACTACTACTACTACTACTACTTCTACTACTACTTCGACTACTACTATAGCTACTAACGCTTTTACCGCTACTACTACTACCACTGCTACTACTACTTCTTCTGTGACTATCATAGCATCTACAACTTCAACTACTACTTCTACTACTGCTACTGCTACTGCCACTACTACTCCAACTACTACTAGTACTAATAGTAAGTCCACTACTGCTACTACTACTGCTGCTAGTACAACTATAGCTACCACTATTACGGCTACTGTCACTACTACTACACCTACTGCTACTGCAGCTTCTACTTCTGTTACTGCTACGGCTACTACTACTGCAACTACTACCACTCCTACTGCTACTACTGCTGCTACTACTACTCCTATAACTAATACTACTTCTACTCATAATGCTGCTACTGTTACTATAGCTATAACTGCTACTACTACTACTACTAGTACTGTTGCAACTTCTACTGTAACTATTACTACTACTACTTCTGCTACTACTACAGTAACTACTGCTACTATTGCTACTTTTCCTGCTGCTACAACTTTTTCTCCTACTACTACTACTTCTTCTGCTAATACTGTTGCTACTACTACTACTTCTTCTTCTGCTACTAGTACTACTACTACTATTGTAACAACAATTGGCACTGCTACAATTGATTCTGTAGCTACAACAACAACAACAACTACTATTGCAGCAACTATGACTACTACTATTGCTACTAATGTTGCTACTCCTACTATTGCTACTGTTGCTGCTACAACAACTACTAGTAGTAGTTCTACTACTGCTATAATTACATCTACAAGAATGACTAATACTGATCCTACTACTACTACTACTACTACAGCGACTACGGCTACAACTACAACACTACTTCTTCTGTAGCTATTACCGCTAATACTAATTTTATTACAACTACAGTTACTGCGACTGAGGGTACTACTACTACTACTACTACTACAATTGCTCTTACAACTACTACTACTATTGGTGGTCTTGCAACTACTACTGCTACTACTACTACAACGACCACTACTATTGCTGCGACAACAACAGCAGCTTCTACAACTACTACTAGTACTGCTGCTACTGCTGCTACTACTACTACAACAACAAATACTGCTACTACAACTACTATTACTACTGCTACTTGTACTACTACTACTACTACTATCACAACAACTACTACCACCACCACCACCACCACCACCACCACCACTAGAACTATTAGTAATACAAGAACTGCAACTACTACTACTAATACTACTAATACCACTACGATTGCTACTACTACTACTACTACTACTACTACTACTACTACTACTACTACTACTACTACTCCTGCTACTACTAAAATTACTATAACTACTACTACTAGTGCTTCTAGTATATTAACGACTACTATTACTAATACTATTACAACTACTCCTACAACTACTATTATTACTGATACTACTATTACTACTACTACTACTACTTCTACTCCTACTTCTTCTACTACTCCTTCTTCTACTACTATTAGTACAACCATTATTACTGCTACTATTACAGCTACTACTACTATTGTTGCTACCTTTATTATTGTTGCTACTACTGCAACTTATACTGTTACTCCTATTACTACTCCTACTACTACCACTACAACTCCAACTACTACTATGACTTCTGTTACAACTGCTGCTACAATTGCTACTGCTAATACTACAACTGTTACAACTACTGCTCCTACTCCTATTTCTACTCTGACTACTACTACTACTACAATAATACTACAACTACTACTTTTGCTATACTACTACTACAGACACTAGTACTACTACTAGAACTACAACTACTACTACAACTTCTACAACTACTTCTACTGCTCCTAGCAATGCTACTAGTACCACTACAACAACAACTACTGCTATGACCACAACTACTACTACTGCTATTACTACTACTACTATTACGCCAACTACTCCAACTACTACCACTACTACTAATATTGCTACTACTGTTACTACTACTATTTCTACAGCTACTACTACTACTACTACTACTACTACCTCTTCCATTACTTCTACTACTGGCACTACTGCTACTCCTACTACTATTAGAAGCAGTAGTAGTAGAAGTAGTAGTCAAAGTAGATGTAGCTGTAGTAGTTGTTGTTGTAGAAGTTATTGTAATTGTAGCAACACTAGTAGGAATAGGAGTTGTAGAAGTTGTAATGGTAGAAGTAGTAGTAGTAGTAGTAGTGGTAGTAGTGGTGGCAATAGTAGTAGTTGAAGTAGAAGTAGTAGTTATAGCAGTAGTAGTTGTGGTAGTAGTAGGAGCGGTAGTGATAGTAGAAGCCATGGTAGTAGTAGTTGTTTTTGTTGTAGTAATAGTAGTATACGTAGTAGTACTAGTTGTACTTATAGTAAAAGTAGTAGTTGTAGTTGTAGTAGCAGCAGCAGTAGCAGCAGTAATAGTAGTAATGATAATAGTAGTAGTAGTAGTAGTAGCAAAGTCATAATAGAAGTAGTAGAAGTAGTAGGAGTAGCAGTAGCAATTATAGTAGTGGTAGTAGCAGTAGTTGTACTTGTAGTAGTAGTAGGAGTGGTAGAAGTTGCAGTAGAAGTTGCAGTAGTAGATGTAGTAGTAGTAGCAGTCATAATAGTAGTGGCAGTAATATTGGCAATAGAAGTAGTGGTATTAATAGCAGTCATAGTAGTGGTAGTAATAGTTATAGTATTAGTGGTGGTAGTACTTGTAGTGGTAGTAATTGTTGTGGTAGTTGTAGTTGTAGTAGCAATAGTAGAACTATTCATGGTAGTAGTAATAGTAGTAGTAGCAGTAGCAGCAGCAGCAACGGTAGTAATGGCAGTAGTAGTAATAGTAGTAGTAGCAATAGTTGTGGTAGTGCGAGATCTTGAGTAGTAGCAGCCACAGAAGTAGTAGTAGCAATAGAAGTAGTAGTAGTAGTAGAAGAAGTGGTAGTAGTAGTAGTAGTAGTAATAGTAGTAGTGGTAGTAGTAGTAGAAGTAGCAGCAGTAGTAGTAGTAGTAGGTGATGCAGCAGTAGTAGCAGTTGCAGCAATAGTAGTAGTTGTATTAATAGTAGTAGCAGTTGTGGTGGAGGTTGTAGCAATAGTTGCAATAGTAGCAGTTGTTGTAGTTCTAGTAGTATTAGTAGCAATAGTTGTAGCAATAGTAGTAGTTGTAGAAGTAGTAGTACTAGTAGTAGCAGTAGGAGAACTTGTTGTAATTGTAGTAGTAGTAATAGGAGTAGCAGTAGTAGAAGAAGAAGGAGCAGTGGAAAAGTAATAGTTATCATGGTAGTAATAATAGTAGTAGTTGTAGGAGTAGTAGCAGTAGCAGTGGAGCAATAGTAGTAGTAGTAGTAGTAGTAGAAGTACTAGTAGTAGCAATAGTAGCAATAGTAGTGATAGTAGCATTCATAGCAGTAGTAGCGATAGTAACAATAGTAGCAGCTGTAGCAGTAGTGGCAGTAGTAGCGATAGTAACAATAGTAGCAGTAGTAGCAATATTACTAGTAGTTGTGGTAGCAATAGTAGTAGCAGTAGTAGTTATAGTAATAGTAGTAGTAAAAGTAGTAGTAGTAGCAGTAGTAGTAATAGTACTAGTAGAAGAAGAGGTAGTAGTAGTAGTAGATGTAGTAGAAGTAGTAGTATACATAGTAGCGAAAGTAGTAGTAGTAGTAGTAGTTATTGTTGTAGTAGTCATTGTAGTCATAGTGGTCATAGTAGTAGAAGTAGTAGTAGCAGCAGCAATAGTAGTAGTAGTAGTAGTAGTAGTAGTAGCAGTAATATAGTAGTAGTTGCTGCAATAGTAGTAGAAGTATTTATAGTAATAGTAGTAGTAGTAATAGTAATAATAATAGTAGTTGCAGAAGATGTACTAGGAGTAGCAGTATTTGTAGTCATGGCAATCGTAGTAGTAGTAGTAGTGGTAGCGTTATTAGTAGCCATGGCAGTAGTAGTAATAGTGGTGTTAGTAGAAGTAGTAGTATTAGTAACAAAAGTTGTAGTAGTGGTCATAGTAGCAAGAGTAGTAGTATTAGTAGCCGCAATAGTAGTTGTAGTAGTAGTAGAGGTAGGAGAAGTAGGTTAGTAGCAATAGTAGTAGTAGTAGTAATAGTGGTCATAGCAGCAGCAGTAGTAGTAGGAGATGTAGTAGTCAGTAGCAACTATAGTAGTAGTTCTGATAGTAGTTGTAGTAGTGGCAGCTGTAGCAAAAATAGTAGTAGTAGGAGTAACAATAGCTGTAGTAGTTGTAGTAGTGGTCGTAGTAGTTGTGGTAGTAAAGTAGTGGTAGTTGCAGTTATAGTAGTAGTTGTGGTAGCTAGAGCATTAGTAGTGGTTGTAGTAGTACTAGTTGTAGTAGTAATAGTTGTTGTAATGGTAGTAGTAGTAGCTGAAGTAGTAGTAGCAGAAGTAGTAGTGTCTATAATAGTAGCAGTAGTAGTAGCGATAGTAGTAGTCACCGAAGTAGTAGTAGTTGTTGTTGTTGTATGTGAAGAAGTAGTACTAGTGCCGATAGTAGTAATAGTAGTTGTAGTAGTAGTAGTAGTAGTAGTAGTAGCAGTAGCAGTAGTAGTTGTAGTAGTAGTAGCAGGAGTGGTAGAAGTAGTAGTAGTTGGGGTAGAAATAGTGGCAGTAGTAGTTGTGGTTGAAATTATACTAGTAATAGTAGCAGTTGTCATAGTAGAAGTTATTTGAGTAGTAGTAGTAGTAGCAGTATTAGTAGGAGTGTAGTAGTTGTAGTAGTAGTAGGAGTAGCAGTGGTCATAGTAGCAGTAGTACAAGTAGTAATAGGGGTCGAAGTAGTAGGAGTGTTGTAGTAGAAGTAGTGGTAGTGGTTGTTGTAGTAGTAATAGTAGTAGTAGTAGTGGTAGTGGTAGTTGTAGTTATAGTAGCAGCTGGAGTAGTAATAGTATTAGTAATAGTTTTTGTTGTTGTTGTTGTTGTTGTTGTTGTTGTTGTAGTAGTAGTAGTAGTAGTATTAATTGCATTAGAAGTAGTGGTAGTAGTAGGAGTTGTTGTCTTAGCAATAGTAGTTGTAGGAGTAGATTTAGAAATAGTGGTAGTAGCAGTAGTAATAGTCATAGTAGTAGTATTCGTTGTAGTAGTAGTAGCAGTAGTAGTAGCAACAGTAGTAGTTGTAATTGAAGGAGTAGTTATAGTAGTAGTAGTATTAGAAGTAGTGGTAGCTGTGGGAGTAGTAGTCGTAGCAATTGGATATATAGTAGTAGTTTAAGAAGTAATGATTGTAGCAGTAGTAGAGTTGTCATAGCAATTGGAGTTGTAGTATTAGTAGTTTTTGCTATTGTAGCAATAGTAGTAATAGCAGTCGTAGTAGAAATAGTAGTAGCTGCAGTAGTAGGAGTAGCAACAGCAGTAGTAGTAGGAGTAGGAGTAGGAGTAATAGTAGTAGTAATAATAGTCGTAGTACTAGTGGGGTAGCAGTAGCAGCATCAATAGTCGTAGCTATGGTAGTAGGAGTAGTAGTAGCATAGCAGTAGCAGCAGCAGTAGCAGCAGTAATGATAGTAGCAGTTATCTTTGTTTAAGTAGTAGTCATCGCAAGAGTAGTAGAAGTAGAAGTAGTAGCAGCAGCAACAGCAGTAGTATTTGGAGTACAAGTAACAACAGTAGTAGTGGTAGCAGCAGAAGTAGTAGAAGAAGCAGCAGCAGCAATAGTAGTAAGAGTAGTAGTAGTAGCGGTTATTGTAGTAGTCGTAGTAGTACTAGTACTAGTACTAGTAGTAGTAGTAGCAGTAGTAGCACTAGTAGTAGTAGTAGCAATAGCAGCAGTAGTAGTAGTAGAAGCAGTAGCCAAAGTAGTAGTAGTAGAAGTTGCTGTAGTTGTAGTAGAAGTAGTAGCTGTAGTAGTAGTAGTTGTAGTAGTAGTTGTCGTAGTTGTAGTAGTAATAGTAGCAGTAGTAGTCGCAGTTGCAATTGTTGTTGTAGTAGGAGTAGTAGTAGGAGTTGTAGTAGTAGTAGTAGTAGGAGTCATAGTATTAGTAGTCGAAGGAGTAATAGTTGCAAAGTAGTAGAAACTGAAGTAGTAGTATTATAAGTTGAAGTAGTAACAGTAGCAGTAGTAGTAGTAGTAGTAGAAGGAGTGGTAGTTGCAGCAATTGTAGTTGTAGTAGAAGTAGCAATAGTACTAGCAGGAGTAGTAGTAGTAGTAGTAGTAGTAGTCACCGTGGTAGTAGTTGTGGTAGGAGTTGTAGTAGGAATAGTTGTAGCTGGAGTTGTTGTAGTAGTAGCAGGAATAGTAGTGGTAGAAATAGTAGTAGTAGTTGTAATAGTAGTAGTAGTTGTAATAGCAGTAGTAGTAGAAATAGTAGTAGCTTTAGTATTAATAGTAGAAGTCATCGTAGTAGTAGTGGTAGTAGTAGTAGTAGTAGTAATAGTAGTAGTAGCAGCAGTAGTAGTAGTAGTAGTAGTAGTAATAGTAGTAGTTGTTGTTGTTGTAGTAGTAGTAGTAGAAGTAGCGGCAAAAGTTGTAGTAGTAGTCATAGAAATAGTACTTGTAGTAGTATTTGTTGTTGTTGATGTTGTGGTAGTAGACGTAGTATTACTAGTATTAGTAATAGTAGCAATTGTAGTAGTAGCAGTAGCAGTAGTTATAGTGGTAGTAGTATTAGGAGTAGTAGTGGTAGTAGTAGTAGTAGAAGTAGAAATAGCAATAGTTATAGTTGTAGTAGCAGTTGGAGTTGGAGTAGTAGTAGTAATAGTCATAGTAGGAGCAGTAGTTGTAGTAGTAGTAGGAGCAGTAGTAGAATTAGTAGTATCAGTTGTAGTAGTTGTTGAAGCAGTAGTCGTCATTGTAGCAATAGAAGTAGTAATTTGAGTAGCAAGAGTAGTAGTTGTCATCGTAGTAAAAGTAAAAGTTGTAGTAGGAGTATTAGGATAAGTTGTAGTAGCAGTAATAGTAGTAGTAGTTATTGTTGTAGTAGTTGAAGTAGTATTAGTAGTAGAAATAGTAGCAAAAGAAATAGTAGCAGAAGTAGTTGCAACAATGGTGGTAGTACTAGTAGCAGTAGTCATAGTAGTATTAGCAACAATAGTACTAATAGTAGTGGTAGTAGTAGTAGTTCCAGTAAAAGTAGCAGCGGTAGTAGTTGAAGTAGAAGTAATGGAAGTTGTAGCAGCAACAGTAGTAGTAGTAGTAGCAGTAGTAGTAGTTGTGGTAGTAATAGTGGTTATCACCATAGCAGTTTTAGTAGTAATAGTGGTTATCACCATAGTAGTTGTAGTAGTAGAAGTTGCCATCGCACTTGCAATAGCATTAGTGGCGATAGTTGTATTACTAATAGTAGTAGTAGTAGTTGTTGTTTTAAGTGTAGCAGTAGCAGGAGTCGCAGTAGTAGCAGTACTAGTAGTAGTAATAGTAGTAGTATTAGCAGTAGTAGTAGAAGTAGTAGTAACAGTAGTAGTAATAGTAGTAGTCATAGTAGTAGCAGTAGTAGTAGCAGCAGCAGCAGCAAAAGTAATAGCAGTAGTACTAGTAAAAGTTGTAGTAGAAGTAGTAGTAGCAGCAGTAGTAACAATAGCAGTAAAAATAGCAGTAGAAGTAGTAGTAGCGGCAGTAGCAGTATTATTAGAAGTAGCAAGAGTCTTGATAGAAATAGTAGTAACAACAGTAGTAGCAATAGTATTATTAAGAGTGTTAGTAGTAGTAGCTATAGCAACAATAATAGTATTAGTAGTAGTAGTCACAGTTGTAGTACTAGTAGTAGTTACAGCAACATTATTTGTAGTAGCAGCACTAGTAGAAGGAGTTGTAGTAGTAGTGGTCCTAGCAGCAGCAATAGAGGCTGTTATAGTTGTAGTTGTAGTCATAGTAGCCTTAGTAGCAGCAGCAGCAGTAGTACTGGTCATGGTAGTTGTAGTTGTAGTAGTAGTAATAGTAATAGAAGTAGAAGTAGTAGTAATAATAGTAGTAGGAGTAAGAAGTAGAAGCAGCAGCAGTAGTAATAAAAGTAGTAGTAGTAATAGCAGCAGTAGTAGTAGAAGTAGAAGCAGAAGCAGTAGTAATAAAAATAGTAGTAGAAGTAGTAGTAGTAGTAGTGGTTGTTGTAGTAGTCGTAGTAGAAGTAGTAGCAGCAGCAGTAGTAGTAGTAGAAGCAGTAGCCATAGTAGTAGTAGTAGTAGTAGAAGTAGTAGAAGTTATAGCAGGTGTCAGTCATAGTATGGAGTGTAGTAGTTTAGGAGTGGTAGTAGTAGTGAGTAGTTGTTGTAGTAGTACTCGTAGTAGTCGTAGTCGTAGTTGCCGTAGTTGTAGTATCAGTCGGAGTAGCTAGTAGGAGTTGCTAGCAGCACCAATAGGAGAGTTGGAGTAGTAGTTAGGAGTCGTAGTATTAGTAGTCGGAGTTAGTAGTAGTTGTTGCAAAAAAGGGTAGAAGACGGTAAAGTTAGTAGTATTAGAAGTAGAAGTTGTAGTAGTAGTAACATTAGTAGTAGTGGTAGGAGTGGTAGTCGTAGCAATTGGAGTTGTAGTAGAAATAACAATAGTAGTAGCAGGAGGAGAGGAGTAGTAGTAGTCACCGTGGTAGTAGTTGTAGTTGCAATAGTTGTAGCAGGAGTAGTTGTAGTGGTAGTAGCAGGAGTAGTAGTGGTAGAAATAGTAGTAGTAGTAGTAGTATAAATTATAGTAGCTTTAGTATTAGTAGTTGAAGTCACCGTTGTAGTAGTAGTAGTAGTAGTAGTAGTAGTAGTAGTAATAGTAGTAATAGTAGTAGTCGTAGTAGTAGTAGTAGTAATAGTAGTAATAGTAGTAGTAGTGGTAAGAGTAGTAGAAGCAGTAGTAGTTGTAGTAGCCGTAGCTGTAGTAGAAGTAGTAGTTGTAGTAGTAATAGCAGTAGTTGTCACAGTAGTTATAGCAACAATAGCAGTAGCAATAGTAGTAGTTGTAGTAGCAGTAAACATAGGTGCAGTAGTAGCAGTAGTAGAGGCAATAGGTGTCGAAGTAGCAGTAGTATTAGTTGTAGCAGTGGTAGTAGTAGAAGTAGCAGCAGCAACTGCAGTAGTAGTAGTGGGAGTAGTAGTTGTAGTAGTACTAGTAGTAGTTGTACAAGCCTTGGTAGTAGTAGTAGTTGTTGTTGTTGTTGCAGTAGTAGTAGTAGTTGTAGCAGTAGCAGTAGTAGTAGTAGTATCAGCCTCTGTAGTAGTAGTAGTAGTAGTGGTCGTAATAGTAATAGTGGTAGTTATGTAAGTAGCCGTAGTAGTAGTAGAAGTAGTAGTAGCAGAAGTAGCAACAGCTGTGGCAACAACAATAGTATTAGTAGTAGTTGTTGTAGCAGAAGTAGCATCAACATCAGTTGTAGTAGTACTACTACTAGAAGTAGTGAAAGTTGTTTGTGGTTGTTGTTGTTGTATTAGTAGTAGTAGTAGTAGTCATAGTAGCAGTAGTAGCAATAATATAAGTAGTTGTTGCAGTAGTAGTAGTTGTAGTAGGAGTTGTAGTAGTAGCTGTAGAAGTAATTATAGCAGAAGCTGTAATAGAAGTAGTAATAGTAGTTGTAGGACTGGAAGTAGTAGTAGTATCAGAAGTAGCAGTAGTAGAAGTCGTAGTTGTAGTCGTAGCAATAGCAGCAGTAGCAGTAGGAGCTGTAATTGTAGTATTATTGGTAGTAGTAATCGAGGTAGCAGTAGTATTGGTACCTATTATAGTAGAAGTCACAGTTGTAGAAGTAGTAGTAGTAGAAACAGTAGTACTAGTAGCAGTAGCAGTTGAAGTAATAGTAGTTCAAATAGTAGCAATAGTAATAGTTATTGTCATAATAGAAGTATTAGTAGCATTAGCAGCAAGAAGAACATTGGTTGTAGGAGAAATAGAGTGGCGAAAGTAGTAGTATTCGTAGGAGTCGAAGTAGTACTAGTAAAATAGTAGAAGTCATAGTAGTAGTAGTAGTAGTAGTACGAGTAGTTGTTGTAGCAGTGGTTGTTGTAATAGTTACAGTAGTAGCAAAGGAAGTAGTAGTGGTAGTAGAAGCAGTTGCAATGGTATTTGAAATAATAATACTTGTAGTAGCAATAGTAGTAGAAGCAGCAGTAGCAGTAGCAGCAACACTAGTAGTAGTAGTAGTAAAAGTAGAAGTAGCAGTTGTAGTACAAGTAGTTACAAGTAGGTGCAATAGTTGTATTAGTTGTAGAAGTAAGGGTTGTACTAATCATAGTGTTAGTGGTAGCATGAGTAGTAGCAGAAGTAGTAGCTGTAGGAGTAGCAGTAGAAGTAGCAGCAGTAGTAGTAGAAGGTGGAGGAGGAGGAGGAGGAGGAATAGCAGTAGTAGTTATTGCAGTAGTACTAGTAGTAGTTGCCATAGTCGCAATAGTAGTAGTTATTCCTGTAATAGTGATAGGACTAGTAGTATCTAGAGTAGTAGTAGTAGTAGTAGTGGTGGTGGTGGTGGTGGTAGTAGTAGCAGTAGCAGTAGTTGTAGTAGTAGTCATAGTAGTTGTTGTAGTTGTAGTAGTTGTAGTAGTAGTAGTAGTAGCAATAGTAGAAGCTGTAGTAGTAATATTAGTTGTAGTAGTAGTTGTTGTTGTAGTAGTAGTAGTATTAGTAGGAGGAGGAGGAGGAGGAGTAGTAGTAGTAGTAGAAGTAGTAGTAGTAGTAGTAGTAGTAGTAGTAGTAGTCATAGTAGTAGTAGTATTAAAAGTAGTAGTAGTAGTAGTGGTAGTAGAAGTAGTAGAGTAGTAGTTGTAGCAGTATTAGTAGATGTAGTAGGAGAATTTGTTGTAACTATAGTATTAGTAGTAATAGTCATTGTAGTTGTAACAATAGTTGGAGTAGTAGTTGTGGTCGTAGGAGTAGTAGTATTGGTGGTAGTAGCGGTAGTAGAAGTAGTAGTAGTAGTTGAAGTAGTAGTGGTAGTAGTGGTAGTAGTATAGTAGTAGCAGCAGCAGTAGTGGTAGTCGCAGTAGTAGTAGTTGTTGAAGTAGTAGTAGTGGCAGAAGCAGTCATTGTAATAGTAGTAGAAGTAGCAATGGCAGAAGTCATTGTACGCGTAGTAGTAGTAGTTGTAGTAGTAGTGGCAGAAGCAGTCATTGTAATAGTAGTAGTAGTAGCTGTGGCAGAAGTCGTCGTAGGCATAGCAGTAGTTGTAGTAATAGTGATTGTAGTAGTAAAAGTAGTACTAGTAGTAGTATTAGTAGAAGTAGTAGTAGTTGCGATAGTTGAAGTAGTAGCAGTACTAGTAGTAGTAGTAGCAGTTGTAGTTGTAGTACTACTAGTAGTAGTCATAGAAGTTGTAGTAGTAATCATAGTAGTAGTAGTAGTAGCCGGAGTAACAGTAGCAGCAGTCATCGTAGTAGTAGTTGTTGTAGTTCTAGTAGTAGTTGTTGTTATTGTCGCAGTAGTTGTTGTTGTAGAGGTAGCTGTAGTAATAGTAGTAGTAGTAGTAGGAGTAGCAGTAGCAGTAGTTGTTGTTGTAGTATTAGTAGTATTAGCAGTAGTTGCCGTAGTAGTGCTAGTAGTTGTCGCCGCAGCCGTAGTAGCAGTAGTAGAAGTTGTAATAGTCATAGTAGTAGTAGTAGCTAGAGTACTAGTAGTTGTGGTAGTAGTAGTAGCAGTAGTAGTAGCAGCAGTAGTAGTTGGAGTAGTAGTGGTGGTAATATTAGTAGTTGTACTCGAAGTAGTAATAGTTGTTGTAGTAGTAGGAGTAGTAGTAACACTGGAATTAGTACTAGTAGTAGTAGAAGTAGTAGACTAGTAGTAGGAATAGTAGTAGTAGAAGTATTCGCAGTTGTAGTTTCACAATTAGCAGTTGTGGTAGTAGAAGTAGTAGAGTAGTATCAGTAGTAGTAGCGGTAGGCGTAGTTGTAGCAGTTGTAGGAGTAGTAGTAGTGTTAGTAGTTGTAGTCGTAGGTGTAGTAGTATTGGTAGTAGTAGCGGTAGTAGAAGTAGTAGTAGTAGTTAAAGTAGTAGTGTTAGTAGTGGTAGTAGTAGTAGTAGTTGTAGTAGTAGTAGTAGTTGAAGTAGTAGTTGTGGCAGAAGTAGTCATTGTAATAGTAGTCATAGTACTAGTGGCTGAGGTTGTCGTAGATGTAGTAGTAGTTGTAGTAATCATCATTGTAATAATAAAAGCAGTACTAGTAGTAGCATTAGTAGAAATAGCAGTAGTAGCGGTAGTTGCAGTAGTTGTAGTACTAGTAGTAGCAATAGCAGTTGTTGTATTACCAGTAGTAGTTGTAGAAGTTGTAGTAGTAATCGTAGTAGTAGTAGTAGTCAGAGTAACAGTTGTAGCAGTCGTCGTCGTAGTAGTTGTTGTTGTTGTAGTAGCAGTTGTAGTCGTTGTAGTAGTAGTTGTGGTAGTTGAAGTAGCAGTAATAGTAGTATTCGTTGCAGTAGTAATTGTAGTAGTAGTAGTAGGAGTAGTAGTAGCGGTAGTTGTAGTAGTAGTAGTTGTTGTTGTAGTATAAGTAGTACTAGTAGTAGTTGTCATAGTAGTACTAATAGTTGCCGCCGCGGCTGTAGTAGCAGTAGTAGAATTTGTAATAGTCATTGTAGTTGCTAGAGTAGTAGTAGTTGTTGTTGTGGCAGTAGTAGAAGCAGCAGCAGTGGTAGTATTACTAGTAGTAGTAGTTGAAGTAGTAGTAGTAGCAGTAGTAGTTGGAGTAGTAGTAGTAGTATTAGTAGTAATACTTGAAGTAGTAACAGTTATTGTAGTAGTAGGAGTAGTACTAACATTGGAATTAGTAGTAGTGGAAGTAGAGTAGTAGAAGTAGTAGAGTAGTAGTATTAGTAGTCGTAGTTTGGCAATTAGTAATAGTGGTACTAGAAGTAGTAGAGTAGTATCAGTAGTAGTAGTAGCAGTAGGCGTAGTAGTAGTAGCAGTCATAGGAGTAGTAGTAGTATTAGTAGTTGTAATAGTTGTAGTAGGAGTAGTAGTAGTTGCAATAGGAGTAGTAGTAGTGGTAGTAGCAGTATTAGTATTATTTGTAGTACTAATAGTCATAGTTTTAGGAGCAGTAGTATTTCTAGTAGTGGTTGCTATAGTCATAGTGTAGCAATATTGTTAGTAGTAATAGTAGTAGTAGTAGTCATAGTAGTCGTAGTAGCGGGTGTTGTTGCAGTCGCAACAGTAGTAATAGCAGTAGCAATAGTAGTCATAGTAGTAGTAATAGTTGTAGTAGTAGTAGTAGTAGTCGCAGTAGTAGTAGTAGTAGTAGTAGGAGTAGTGGTGTTAGTAGTAGCATGAGTAGCTGCAACAACGTTAGTAGTAGTCGTAGGAGCAGTAGCAGCAGCAGTAGTAGAAGTTGTTAGACTAGCAGTAGTCATAGTAGTAGCAGCTACAGTAGTAGTTGTTGGATTAGTAGTATTAGTGGCATTAGTATTCGTAGTAGTAGAAGTAGCAGAAGTTGTAGCTGTAGGAGAATTGGTTGCAATAGTAGTAGTATTACCAATTGTAGCAACAGCAGCAGCAGTAGCTATATTTGTAGTAGTAGAAGTAGCAACAATAGTAGCAGTTGTAGTAGCAGCAGTTGAAGTAGCAATAGTAGTAGTAGTAGGATAAGTAGTAGGAGTTGTACTAGTAGTCGTGGAAGTGGTAGTGGTTGTAGTAGTAGTGGTGGCAATAGATGTAGAATAGTAGTGGTAATAGCAGGAGTTTTAGTAGTTGTAGTAGTAGCTATTGCAGTAATAGTAGTAGTGGTAGTTGTAGTAGCTATAGTAGTAGTGGAAGTAGTGGTAGTAGCAAAGTAGTAGTAGTAGTACTAGCGGATGTAGCAGTAGTAGTTGTAGTAGCAGTAGTGGTAGTAGTAGTAGTAGTGGTAGCAGAAGTTACAGCAGTAGCAGTGGCAGTGGTAGTTGTTGTAGTAGTAGTAGTAGTAGTAGGAGTAGTAGTAGTGGTGGGAGAAGTAATAGTTGTAGTAGTAATAGTAGTAGTTGTAGTATTAGTTCTAGTAATGGTAGTAGTTGAAGTAGCAGCCTCAGTAGTAGTACTAGTAGTATTATTAATAGTAGCCATAGTAGCAGTACTAGCAGTAGTTGTTGCAGTAACTGTAGTGGTAGTAGTAGTAGTTGTAGTAATAGTTATTGTTGTTGTTGTTGTAGTATTAGTAGTAGTAGTAACAGTAATAGTGGTAGTTGTTCAAGCAGTAGTAGTAGCAGCACGAGTAGTAGTTGCAGAAGTAGCAGCGGCAACAGTAGTAGTAGTAGTAGTAGTAGTAGCTGTAGTAGTTGTGTAGCAGCAGAAGTCATAGTAGTAGTTGTTGTAGCAACAGCAGTGGCTGCAACAGTAGTATGACTAGTAGTAGTAGTAATAGTTGTTGTTGTTGTAGTAGTAGACGTGATGTAGTAGAATTAGTCAAAGTAGCAGTAGTGGCAATAATATTAGTAGTAGAAGCAGTTGTAGTTGTAGTAGTAGTAGTAGCAGCAGAAGTAATAGTCGCAGAAGCCATAATAGTGGTAGTAATAGTAGTTGTTGGAGTAGAAGTAGAAGTAGCAAGAGAAGTAGCAGTATTAAAAGTAATAGTAGTAGTAGTAGCAATAGCAGATGTAGCAGTAGGAGCAGTTGTAGTAGCAGTAATAATAGTAGCAGTAGTCGTAGTGGTACCCGTTGTAGCAGTAAAAGCAGTTGTTGAAGTAGTAGTAGTAGTAGTAGTAGCAATAGTAGTAGTAGTAGCAGCAGTAGTGCAAGTAGCTGTAGCAGTGGCAGTAATAGCAGTTGAAGTAGTAGTAATAGTAGCAGTTATTGTCACAGTAGAAGTAATTGTAGGAAAAGCAGTAAGAGCAGCAGCAGTTTTAGCAATAGTAGAAGTAGCAGCAGCAGTAGCAGCAGCAGTAGTAGTAGTAAACGTAGTAGTAGAAGTAGAAGTAGTCGTCGTAGCAGTGGCAGTAGGAGAAGTTATTATAGTAGTAGTACTACTAGTAGTAGGAGAATTAGTGGCATTAGTAGTAGTAGTCGTAGGAGTAGTGATAGTAGTAGTAGTAGTAGTAGTAGTAGTAGTAGTAGTAGTAGTAGTTGTAGTAGCAGTGGTAGTGGAAGTACCAAGCAGTAGCAGCATTAGTAGTAGTAGTAGCAGTAGTACTAGAAGTAGTAGTAGTCGTACTAGTGATATTAGTGATAGTAATAGTTGTAGTAGGAGAAGCAATAATAGTAGTAGTAGTTGTTGTTGTTGTTGTTGTTGTTGTAGCAGTAGTAGTAGATGTAGATGTTATAATAGTTGCAATAATAATAGTAGTAGTAGTAGTGGTAGTAGTAGTGGAAGCAGTAACAGCAGAATTAGTAGTAGTGGCAGTAGATGTAGTAGAATAGTAGTAGGGGTAGTAGTAGTAGTTGCAGTATTAGTAGTTGTAGTTGGAGAACTTTTGGTAATTGTCATAGGAGTAGTAACTGTCATAGTAGTAGTAGCAAGAGTAGTTGTAGAAGTAGTAGTAGTATTAGTAGTAGTAGTAGTAGTAGTCAAAGGAGTTGTTGTAGTAGTAGTAATGGTAGTAGTTGTAGAGGAGTGCTAGGAGTACTTGTAGTATTTGTAATTATAGAAGTAGTAGTAGTAGTACTAATAGCAGTAGTAGTAAAAATAGCAGTAGTATTAGTATTAGTTGCAGCAGTAGTAATAGAAGCAGCAGCAGTTGTAGTACTAGTAATAGTAGCACAGTTGCAGTAGTAGCAGCATCAGTAGCAAGCACTGGTAGTAGTAGCAGTAGTAATAGTTGTTGTTCTATTTGCTGTAGTCATAGTCGTAGTATTAACAGTAGTAGTTGTTGTTGTAGAAGTAGTAGTAGTAGTAGTAGTAGTAGTAGTGGTAGTAGAGGTAGCAATAGTAGTAGTACTTGTAATAGTAGTTCTAGTAGTAGTCATAGCTGTAGCAGTAGTACTAGTAGTTATAGTTGTAGTAGTAGTGTAGTAGTAGAAGCAGTAGTAGTAGCAGTAGCGGTAGTAGTAGTAGTAGTATTAGAAGTAGTTGTAGCAGTAGTAGTAGTAGCTGTAGTAGTAGCAATAGGATTAGTGGTAGAAGTCGTAATAGAAGTATTAGCAGAAGTCGTAGTAGTAGAGGTTGTAGTAGTAGTAGTAGTAGTAGCAACAGCAGCAGTAGTAGCAATCGTAGTAGTAATAGTAGCAGTAGCTGTAGAAGTTGTAGTAGTAGTAGGAGTTGTAGTGGTAGCAATAGGAATAGTAGTAGTTGTTGTAATAGTAGCAACAGTAGTAGTAGTAGTGGTTGTAGTAGTAGTAGTAGTAGTAGAAGTAGTAGTACCAATAGCAGTAGTTGTTGTAGTCATAATAGTAGTAGCAGTAACAATTGTAGTAGAAGCAGTAGTAGTAGTAGTAATGGTTATAGTAGTAGTAGTAGTTGTTGTAGCAGAAGTAGTAGTAATAGTAGTAGCTGTAGTAGGAGTCGTAGTTGTAGTAGAAGTAGTAGTAGTAGTAGCGGTAGTAGTAGCAAGAGTAGTAGCAGTAGCAGTTTTAGTAGTAGTGTAGTTGGAGTAGCAGTAGTTGTAATAGTTAAGGTAGTAGTAGTTGTTGTCGTAGTTGTTGTAGTAGTAGTAGTAGTGGTAGTAATAGTTGTAGTAGTAGTAGTAGCGGTAGTAGTAGTTATTGTTGTAGCAGTAGTAGTAGTAGTAGTCATAGTAGTTGTAATAGCTGGAGTAGTAGTAGTGAAATTAGTAGTAGTCGTAGTAGTAGTAGCAGGAGTAGTTATTGTTGTTGTTGTCGTAGTTATAGTACTAGCAGTAGCCTTAGTTGTAGTAGTAGTATTAGTAGCGGGAATTTTAGTAGTAGTACTTGTAGCAGCAGTAGTAGTAGAAGTAGTAGTAGTAGCGGGAATTGGAGTAGTAGTACTTGTAGAAGCAGTAGTAGTAGAAGTAGTAGTAGTAGTAGTAGTAGTCATATTGTCAATAACAGTTGTTGCAGTAGTTGTAGTAGTTGTTGTAGTAGTACTAGTAGCATTAGTAGTAGTAGGAGAAGTAGTAATAGTAGTGGTAGTAGTAGTAGGAGGAGGAGGAGGAGTAGTAATAGGAGTAGGTGTAGTAGTAGTAATAGTCCTAGTCGTAGTAGTTGTAGTTGTAGTAGTAGTAGTAGTAGTAGTAGTAGTAGTAGTAGCAGCAACAGTAGCAGTAGTAGTAGTAACATTAGTTGCATTAGTAGTATCAGTAGTAGCAGTAGTAGTAGTAACAGTAGTTGCCTTAGTAGTAGCAGCAGTAGCAGCATTAGTACTAGTTGACATAGTAGAAGTAGTGACAGTAGTTGCAGTAGCGATAGTAGGAGTTGGAGGTAGTAGTAGTTGTGGCAGTAGCAGTCGTAGTTGCAATAGAAGCAGAATTAACTATAGTAGTAGTAGTAATAGTTGCAATAGGAGTAGTTGTTGGAGTAGAAGTACGAATAGTAGTAGTGGTGGTGGTAAGAGTAGTCGTAGTTGCAATAATAGTAGGAGTAGTAGTAGTTGTTGTTGTTGCAGTAGTAGTAGGAGTGGTAGTAGTAGTAGTAGTAGTAGTAGTTGGAGCTGTTGTAGTTGTGGCAGTAGTATTAGTAGTTATAGTAGTGTAGTGGCAGTTATAGTAGTTGTAATAGCAGTAGTTGTAGCAGCTGTAGTAGTTGTCGTTGTAGCAGTAGCAGTAGTTGTACCAGTAGTAGTAGCAGTAACAATGGTTGTTGCGGTAATAGTAGCAGCACTACTAGTAGCAGTAGGAGTAGAAGTACTAATAGTAGTAGTGGTGGTGGTAAGAGTAGTCATCGTCAGAACAATACTAGTAGTAGTAGTAGTCATAGTGGTATTAGGAGCAGTAGCAGTAGTAGCAGGAGTAATAGTAGCAACATAAATAGTTGGAGCAGTAGCAGTAGTAGCAGGAGTAATAGTAGCAACATAAATAGTTGGAGCAGTAGCAGTAGCAGTAGAAGTACTAGCAGTTGCAGTAGTAGTAGCAGTAGTAACAACAGTAGTTGTAATGGTAGTAGTAGCAATAACAGCAGTAATTGGACTAGTGGTAGCTGTAGTAGTTGTAATAGCAGTTGGAGGAGGAGAAGTAGTAGTAGCAAAGTAGTAGTAGCAGCAGTAGGGGGAGTAGTACTAGTACTTGCTGTAGTAGTTGTAATAGTAGCAGTAGTAGTAGTAGAAATAGTGGCAGTAGTTATAGTAGCAATACTTGCAGTTGTAGTAGTAGTAGTGGCAGTAGCAGTTGTAGTAGCAATAGAATTAGTATTAGCTGTAGTAGTAGCAGTTGCAGTTGTAGTAACAGAAAAAGTAGCAGTGGTATTAGTAGTATTAGTATTGGTAGCTATACCGGTAGTAGTAGCGGAAGCAGATGCAGTAGTAATTGTAGTAGCAGTAGCCATAGTAGTAGTAGCCGTAGCAGTTGTGGTAGTCACAATAGCAGTAATTGTAGAAGCAGCAATTGTTGTTGTAGTAGTAGCAGTAGTTATACCAGTAGTAGTAGTAGTTGCTGTAGTAGCAGCGACACTTGTAGTAGCTGTAGGAGAAGTAGTACTAATAGTAGTAGTAGTGGTGGTAAGAGTAGTTGTAGCAACGACAATAGTAGGAGTTGTAGCAGTAGTAGCAGCAGCAGTAGTAATAGGAGTGGTAGTTATAGTAGTAGCAGTAGCAATTGTAGCAATAGTAGCAGTAGTTATCGTAGTAGTGGTTGTAGTAGTGTGGTAGCAGTAGTAGTTGTACTAGTAGTTATAGCAGCAGTAGTCATGGTATTAGCAGTAGCAATAGTAGTAGTAGTAGAGTTGCAATAGTACTAGTAGTTGCAGTAGTAAAAGCAGCACCAGAAGTAGTAGGAGCAGTAGTAGTAGCAGTTGTAGTAGTAGTAGTAGTGGTAGTAGTAGTGGCAGTATTTGTAGTAGCAATAGCAGCAGTAATTGGACTAGTAGTTTTGTAGTAGTTGTAACAATAGCAGTAGTCGTAGTAGTAGTAGCAATAGTAACAGCAGAAGCAGAATTAGTACAAGTAATCATTTAGTAGCAATAATAGTAGGAGTAGTAATAGTAGCAGTAGTAACAGTAGCAGTCATTGAAGTATCAGTACTGTAGTAGAAGGAGCAGTAGTTGTGGCAGTAGCGGTAGTAGTAGGAGAAGTATTAGAAGTAGTAGTAGCTGTAGTCATAGTCATAGTAGTAGCAGTTGTAGAAGTAGTCCTAGTGGTAGCAACATTTGTAATAGTAGTAATAGTTGCAGTTGTAGCAGTAGTAGTAGCTGTAGTAGTGTCAGTAGTATTAGTAGTAGTAGTAGTAGCAACAGAAGTAGTTCCAGTTGCAGTAGCTATAGTAGTAGTAGTAGCAGTATTAGTAGCAGCATTACCAGTATTATGAGCAGTAGTAACAGCAACAACAGTACCAGCAGTAGTAGTACTACTACTAGTAGTAGTAGTAGTACTACTAGTAGTAGCAGTAGTAGTAGTACTTACTGTAGCAATAATAACAGTAAGAATACTTGTGGCATTAGCTGTACCTATCATAGTAGCAGTAGTAATAATATTAGCTGTAGTAGTAGTTGTAGTAGTAATAGAAGAAGCAGTACTAGCAGGAGTAGTGGTAGTAGCAGTACGAATACTTCTGGCATTAGCTATAGCAGTTGTAATAGTAGTAGGAATACTTATGTCACTAGCTATAGCAGTTATAGTAGCAGTAGTAGTAGTATTAGTTGTAGTAGTAGTTGTAGCAGTAATAGAAGAATTAGTACTAGCAGCAGCAGTAGTAGTAGCAGTAGCAGTAGTAGTTATAGTCCTAGTAGTAGTTATTGTAGTAGTAGGAGTAGTAGCAGTAGCAGAAGTGGCGGTAGTTGTAGTAGTAATAGTAGTAGTAGCAACAGCAGTCATAGTGGCAGTAGTAGTAGTATTAGCTGTAGTAGAAATAATAGCAGAAGTAATTGTAGCAGTAGTAGTAGCAGCAGCAGCAGTAGTAGTAATAGTAGAAGCAGAAGTACTAGTTGTTGTAATAGTAGTTGTAGTTGCAGTAGCAGTAGTGGCAGTAGTTGAAGTAGCAATAGTAGAGTAGGAGTAGTAGCAGCAATAGTAGTAGTATTAGCTATAGTAGTAGCAGTATGTGTAGTAGTAGTAGCAATAGTAGCCCGAGTAGTTGTAGTAGTAGTAGTTGCAGTCATAGTAGCATTAGTAATAGTCGTAGCAGTAGTCGTAGTAGAAGCAGTGGTGTTAGTAGTAGTAGTAGTAGTATCTATAGTAGTTGCTGTAGTATCAATAGTAGCAGTAGTAGTAGTAGTTATACTAGTAGCAATAGCAGCAGAAAGGTAGTTGGAGCAGTAGTAGTAGCAGCAGCAGTAGTAGTAGTTGCAGTAGTAGTAGTAGTAGAAGTAGCGGTTGCTCTAGCAGTAGTAATAGCAGTAGGAGTAGCTGTAGTAATAGTAGCAGCAGCAGCAGCAGTATTAGAAGTAGGAAGAGTAGCAATTGTAGTAGTTGTTGTAGGAGTAGCTATAGTAATTTTAGTAGTAGGGGCGCTAGTTGCAGTAGGTGTAGCAGTAGTAGTAGTAGCTGTTGTAGTTGTTGTAGGAGCAGCAGCAGTAGCAGAAGTAGTGGTAGTAGTAGTAGGAGTCGGAGTAATAGTTGTAGTAGTAGGTATAAGAGTAGTAGTAGTAGTAATAATAGCAGTAGGTGTATTTGCAGTAGTAGTTGTTGTAATTGTATTTGTAGTAGTTGTTGTAGTTGTGGTTGTAGCTGTAGTAGTAGCAGTAGTAGTACTAGTACATATAATAGTGATAGTAGTAGAAGTAGTAGTAGGTGTAGTAGTTGTAGTAGTCGTAGTTGTAGTAGTAGTAGTAGTAGTAGCAAAAGTAGTAGGAGTTGTAGTAGTAGTAGTAGTAGCAGCAACAACAACAGTAGTAGCAGCTGAAGCAGTAGTTGTTGTTGTAGTAGTAGTAGTAGTAGTAGTTTGTAGTAGCAATAGTAATTGGTGTAGCAGTAGTAGTTCGAGCACTACTAGTTGTAGTAGTTGTAGTAGCAGCACGAGTTGCCGTAGCAGTTGTAGTTGTAGTAGTTGTAGCAACAATAGAAGCATTAGTAGTAGCCGTAGTTGTGGTTGTAGTAGTAGCAATAGTAGTAGCAGTAGTTGTAGTTGCTGTTGTAATAGCAATAGTCGCAGTGTCCAAAGCAGTAGTAGTTGCATTAGTAATAGTACTAGTAGTAGCAACGTAGCGGTAGTAGTAGTAGAACTTGCATTAGTAGTAGTGGTGGTCATAGTAGCAGTAGCACTTATAGTTGTAGTTGTAGTAGTAGTAATATTAGCAGTAGTAGGAGTAGTAGGAGCAGTAGTTGTAGTTGTGGTATTAGTAATAACAGTAGCAATAGTAACAGTAGCAGTAGTTGCATTGGAAGTCGTAACTACAGTAGTAGTTGTACTACTTTAAGAGGAATGAGAAGTAGAAGTAGAAGTAGTAGTCGTAGTGGTAGTAGTTGGAGAATTACTTGTAGTAGAAATAACCATAGCAGTAGTCATAGCAGTGGCTGCAGCAGTAGATATAGTAGCAGCAGTAGTAGTAATAGTTGAATTAGTACTAGTAGTCGCAGTAGTAGCAGTAATTGTAGTAGTAGTAATACTCGCTGTACTTGCAGTAGTAGTAGTAATAAGTAGCAGTAGTTGTTGTAGTAGTGGTAGTAATAGGAGAAGTAGTAGAAGTAGCAGTAGTCGTAATCGTAGTCATACTAGTAGTAGTTGTTGTAGTAGTAGTCGCAGTGGTAGTAGTAGTAGAAGCAGTAGTACTAGTGGTAATAGCCGCTATTGTAGTCATAGCAGTAGGAGTAGTAGTAGTAAAAGAAGCAGCAGTAATCATCGCAGTAGTAGTTGCTGTTATTATACTAATGGTTGTGGTAGTAGTAGTTCTTGTACTCGTAGTAGTGGTAGCAGCAGTAGCAGTAGCATTAGTCACGGAAGTAGTAGTAGTTCAAGTAGTAGTAGTAGTAGTAGTAGTTGTAGTAGTGGTAGTCTTAAAAAGTAGCAGTAGTAGCTGTAATAGTAGTAGCAGTAGTAGTAGTAGTTGTTGTTGTTGTAGTAGTAGTGCTACTAGTAGTAGTAGAGGTGGTAGTAGTAGTAATACTAGTATTTGTAGTAGTCATTGTACCAGTACTAGTAGCAGTAATAGTTGTAGCAGTAGTAGTAGTAGCACAGGTAGTAGTAGTAATCGTAGTAGTAGTAGTAGTTGTCATAGCAGAAGTTGTAGCAGTAGAAGTAGTAGTAGAAGTTGCATTCGTAGTAGTAGTAGGGGTTGTTGTAGTTGTAGTAGTAGTAGTAGAAGTAGTTGCAGCAGCAGTAGTAGTAGTACTACTAGCAGCAGTAGTTGTAGTAGGATTTGTAGGAGTTGACGGAGGAGTAGCAACCGTAGCAGTTGTAGTAGAAGTAGCTGTAGTTGTACTCGTGGTAGTAGCAGTATCAGGTGTATCCGTAGTAGCAGTAGTATCTGTAGCAGCAGCAGTAGTAGCAGCAGCAGCAGTAGTAGTAGTAGCAGCAGCAGTAGCAATAGCAGTAGAAGTAATAGCAATAATTTTAGTAGAAGCAGTAGGAATAGTAGTTATAGTAGTAGTAGTAGTAGTAGAAGTAGCAGTAACAATAGAAGTGGTAACAGTAGTAGTATTAGTAACAATAGTTGCAGTAGCAGTAGCAGTAGTAGTAGTAGTAGCTGCAGTAGATGTAGTAGTAGTTGTTGTTGTAGTAGTAGAAGAAGATGTAGGAATAGTAGTTGTAGCAATTGTAGCAATCGCAGTAGTAGCAGTAGCTGTCGCGGTAGTTGCAGTAGTAGCTGTAGCAGTAGCTGTAGCGGTAGTAGTAGTAGTAGAAGTAGCATTAATTGTGGTAGCAAGAGTTAAAGTAGTAGTAGGAATAGCAGATGCAATAGTAGCAAAACCAGTATTAGTAGAAGCAGTAGTAGTAGCCATAAAAGTAGTAGCCATAATAGTAGTAGTCATAATAGTAGAAGGCACAGTAGTAGTGGTTGCTATAGTATTAGCTGTAGTAGAAGTTTTAGGAGTAGCAGTAGTGGTAGTAGCAGTAGCATTAGTAGCAATAGTAGCACTAGTAGTCTTACTAGTCATAGTAGAAGCAGTAGTAGGATTAGCAATGGTATTAATAGCAGCAGCAGTAGTAGTAGCAACAATAGTAGCAGTAGTTGTAGTGGCTATTGCAGTAGTAGTAGTAGAAGTAATAGCAGTAGCAGTAGTGGTAGTCGTAGCAGTAGCAGATGTAGTACTAGTAGTTGTTATTATCGTTGTTGTAGTTGCAATAGTTGTAGTAGCAGTGCTAATAGTTATCGTAGTTGTAGTTGCAATAGTTGTAGTAGTAGTACTAGTAGTTATCGCTGTTGTAGTTATAGTAGTAATAGTAGTAATTGTTGTAGTTGTATTAATAGTCATAGTAGTAGTAGCAGTAGAAGTTGCATAAGTAGTAGCTGAAGAAGTAGCAGAATTAGTAGTATTAGTAGTAGAAGTGGCAGTAGTTGAAGCAGAAGTAGTTGTAGTTGTAGCAGCAGTGGTAGTAACACTAGCAACAGTAGTAGCAGTTGTAGCGGCATCAGCAGCAGCTGGAGCAGTAGTAGTAGTAGCAACAGCTGTAGTAGTGGTAGTAGCAGCAGCTGGAGCAGCAGCAGCAGTAGTAGTAGTAGTGACAGTAGCTGTAGTAGTAGCAGTAGTACTACTCGTAGGGAGAGCAGTAGTAGTAGCAGTAGGAGTAGTACTAGTAGTTGTTGTTTTAGTAGTTGCAGTACTAGTAGTAGAAGTAATAGTAGTTGTATTAGTAGCAGTAGTGGCAGTAGAAGTGACAATAGCAGTAGTACTAGTAGTAATAGTAGTAGTTGTTGCTGTTGTAGCAATAATGTTAGTAGTCGTTCTTGCAGTTGTTGTAGTCGCAATAATATGTACCCACAGCAGTAGTAGTTGTTGTACTTGTTGTAGCAGCAGCGGCAGTAGTGGTAATAACAAAAGCAACAGTAATAGTCATGGTATTAATAGTTTAGTATTGGTAGAAGCAGTTGTGGTAGCTGTAGTAGTAGCAGCAGTAGTAGTAGAAGAAGCAGTTATAAGAGTAGAAGTTGTAGTTGTAGCACTAGTAGTAGCAGCAGTTATGCAAGCAGTAGTAGAAGTAGTAGGAGACATAGTAGAAGTAGAAGTAGCAGCAGTAGTAATAGTAGCAGTAGCAGTAGCAGTCATAGTAGCTGAAGTAGTAGTTGTTGTAGAACTAGCTGCAGTAGTAGTAGCAGCAACAACAGTAGTAGTAAAAGCAGTAGGAATATCATAATAGCAATCGAAGTAGTAGTAGCGATAGTAGTAGTTGTAGTAGTAGTAGCAGTAGCTATAGATGTAGCAGCAGTAATAGTAGTAGTAGTAGTAGCAGTTGTGGTAGTAGTAGTAGTAGGAGCAGTAGCAGTAGAAGTAGTAGTATTATTAGCAGTAGTTGTTACTGTGGTAGTAGTCATAGTGGAAGTGTATTTTCAGTAGTAGCCGTAGTAGCTGTAGTAGCAACAGGAGGAATAGTAGCAACAGTAGTAGTAGTATAAGTAGAAGTAGTAGTAGCAATTTTAGTTGTCTTAGTAGTAGTCGCAGTAGTAATAGTAGTAGCAGTAGTAGTACAAGTAGATGTAGAAGTAGCAATAGTAGTAGTAGTCACACTGGTAGTAGTAGTAGTAGTAGCAATAGTAGTAGTAACAGGAATAGTACTAGTAGTTGGTGTAATACCAGTAATAGGAGTAGCAATAGTAGAAGTGGTAGTAGTAGAAGTCGTAGTAGTAGTAGTGGTAGGAGTAGTTGTAGTAGTTGTAGTCGTAGTAGTGGAAGTATCAATAGTTGTACTAGTAGTAATAGCAGTAGTAGAAGTACTAGTAGTAGTAGCAGTAGTAACAGTACTATTAAAAATAATAGTAGTAGCAGTAGTAGTTGTACTAGTAGTAGTAATAGCAGTAGTAGTTGTAGCAATGGTAGTAATAGTAGTAGTTGTTGTTGTAGTAGTAGTAGTTGTTATTGTATTAGTATAGCAATAGTAGTAGTAGTTGTTGTTGTAGTAGCAGAAATAGTAGCAAAAGTAGCTGCGACAAGAGAAGTAGTTGTTGTAGTAGTAGCTGTAGTAGTTGTAGTTGTTGAAGTAGTAGTAGTTTTAGTAGTAGTAGCAATTGTAGCAGTAGTTGTAGTAGTAGCAACAGTTGTTGCAGCAGTTGTAGCAGTAGTATGTAGCAATAGTAGCTGCAATTGTAGAAGTAGTAGTAGTCGTAGTCGTTATGGTAGCAGTTATAGTAGTTGTAGCAATAGTAGAGGTTGCAAAAGTAGTCGTAGTAGGAGAAGTACTAGTAGTAGCTGTAGGAGGAGAAGAAGTAGTAGTAGTAGTAGTACTAGTAGTAGTAGTCATAGTAGTTGTACTACAGTAGTAGTAGCAGTAGTGGTAGCAGTAGTAGTGGTAGTAGCAAAAGTAAAATTAGTAGTAGTAGCCGCAATTGAAGAAGTAGTAGTAGTAGCAGTAATAGCAATAGTAGCAGCAGTAGTAGTAGTGCTAGTAATTGTGATAGTAGTAGCTATAGTAGAAGTAGTAGTAGTAGTAGCAGTAGTAGCATTATTAGCAGTAGTAGGAGTAAAAGTAGTAGTAATAGTAGTAGTAATAGCAGTAGTAGTAGAGACAACAGTAGCAATAGAAGCTGGATTCTTAGTAGTAGCACTAGTGGAAGTAAGACCCGCAATTGTCGTTGTAGCACTAGTTGTAGTAGTAGTAGTCATTATAGTAGTAGTAGTTGTAGTAGTAGTTATTGTTGTTGTTGTTGTAGTTGTTGTAGTAGTAGTTGTTGTTGTTGAAGTAGTAGTTGTTGTTGTTGTTGTTGTTGTAGTAGTAGTAGCAGTTGTAGTTGTAGTAGTAGTAGTAGTAGCTTTAGTAGAGTAGTAGTAGTAGGATTAGTTGTTGAAGTGGTAGTAGTAGCCATTGTAGTACTAGCAATAGTATTAGCAGTGGTTGTAGAAGTAGTAGGAGAAGTAGTAGAAGCCGTAGTAGTAGTAGCACTAGTAGCAGTAGTAGCCGTAGATGTAGCAGTAGAATCAATATTTGCAGTAGTAGCAATAGTAGTGGTAGTTGTACTAGTAGTAGAAGCAGCAGCAGTAGTTGCAAGAATAGCAGTAGTAGCAGTAGTTGGAGTAGTAGTAGTAGTAGTCATAGTAGCAGTAGCGGTTGTAGTAGCATTAGTAGTTATAGTGGTAGTAGTCGTCAGAGAAGCTATTATAGCAGCAGTAGTAGTAGTAGCATAAGTAGTAGTAGTAGGAGAAGTAGTTGTAGTAGTAGTAGTTGTTGTAGTAGTAATAGTACTTTTTGTTGTAGTTGTAGTTGCAGTATTAGTAGTAGCAGTAGTATCAGTTGTAGTAGTAGTTATAGCGCCACTAGTAGCTGAAGTAGCAGCAGCAAAAGTAGACATACTAGTCATAGTCATAGTTGCAGTAGTAGCGGTAGTAGCAGTAGTGGCAACAGTGGTGCTAATAGTAATATACATAGCAATAGTTGTAGCAACAGTTTTAGTAGGAGTCATAGTAGTAGTAATAGAAATTGTAGCAATAGAAGTAGCAACAATAGTAGTAGTAGAAGTAGTAGTAGTTATAGTGGTAGTAGTGGAAGCAATAGTAGTTGTATTAGTAGTAATAGTAGTAGTAGTAGTAGAAGTAGGAGCAGAAGTATCAGTAGGAGTTGGAGTAGTAGTATTGGTAGAAGTAGTAGTTGTAATAGTAGTAGTAGCAGCAGGAACAGTAGGAGTTGGAGTAGTTGTATTAGTAGTAACAGCTGCAGTAGTAATAGTGTTAGTTGTAGTAGTAGAAGCAGTAGTTCTATTAGTTGCAACAAAAGTGGTAGTAATAGTATTAGTTATAGCAGTAATTGTAGTGGGAATCATAGTAGTCATATCAGTCGTTGGTTTATGTGGAGTAGTAGTAGTAGTAGTAGTAGTAGCTGGAGCAAGGGTAGGAGGAGGAATAGCAGTAGCAGCAGTCGTAGTAGCAACAATAGTAGAAGCAGCAGCAGAGCAACAACAGCTGAAGGAGCAGTAGTTACAGTTGTAGTAGTAGTAATATAGTAGTAGTGGTAGTAGGAGCAGTAGTAGAAGTAGCAATCGTAGTAGTAGTAGTATAAGTAATGGTGGTATTAATAGTAGTAATAGTTGTCAGTACTAGCAGTCGTAGTAGTAATAAAAGTAGTAGTAATAATAGTAGCAGTAGTAGCAGCAGTAGTAGCAACAATAGTAATAGTAATGATAATAGGAGCAGTAGTAGAAGAAGAAGAGGAAGAGGAAGAAGAAGAAGAGGAAGTAGTAGTTGTTGTAGTAGTAGTAGTAGCAGCAGCAGCAGCAGCAGTAGTAGTAGTAGTAGGAATAGGTGTAGGAGTCGACGTAGTTGTCGTAGTACTAGTAGTATTAGGAGTAGTAGTCATCGTTGTTATAGTTGGAGGAGTAGCTGTAGTAGTAATAGCAGTAGTTTTAAGAGTATTATTAATAATAGTAGTGGTAGCGATAGTAGAAATTTGAGTGGTAGTAGTTGCGGTAGCAGGAGTAGTGGTAGTCAGAGTAGTAATAGTCGCAAGAGTGGAAGCAGAAGTAGTAGTAGTAGGAGTAGGAGTTGTAGTGATAGCAGTAGTAGTAATAGTAGGAGACATAGTTGTTGTAATATTAGTTGTGGCAGTAATAGTAGAAGCAATAGTAGTAGTAGTAGTAGTAGTTGAAGTCGTAGCAGCAGTGCTTCTAGTAGTAGTAGGGTATGTAGCAATAGGAGTTGTAGTAGTAGCAGTAATAGTAGTAGTAGTAGTAATAGTAGTAGTAGTAATAGTAGTAATAGTATTAGTTGTAGGAGTAGTAGTAGTACTAGCAGTAGTAGATACAATAGTAGTGTAGTAGTAGTAGTAGTAGCAGCAACAACTGGAGAAGTAGTAGTTGTTGTTGTAGTAGTTGTAGCAGTAGTAGTAGTAGTCGGAGTACTAGTAGTAGCAGCAGCAGTAGTAGCAGTAGTAGTAGTATACTACCAATACTACTTGTACTACAACAACTGTTACTACTACTACTACTACAACTTCGGCTCCTGCCGCTACTACTACTACTCCTACTATTGCTACTACCACTCCTACTCCTACTCCTACTCGTACTACTGCTAGTGCAACTACTATTACTAGCACTACTACTACTACTACTACTACTACTACTACTACTACTACTACTACTACTACTAAACTACTACTACTACTTTGACTCTGGCTCCTTCCACTACCACTACTATTCCTACTCCTACTATTGCTAAAACTACTCCTACTACTACTCCTACTCGTACTACTGCAACTACGCCTACTCCTACACCTCCTCCTACACCTTCTCCTATTGCTACTACAGCAATGACTACTACTACTATAACTATTATTACAACTACTTCTACTACTGCTACTACTACTGGAATAACTACAGCTGCTGGTACTATAGAAAATATAGCAATTACTGCTACTTCTTCAACAAATCCTACTACTGTTGCTACAACAACTGCAACTCCTACTACTACTACTATTAGTTTTGCTGCTACTACTACTACTACTCCTCCTCCTCCTACTACTACTACTACAGCTACTACAGCTCCTTTCACTAGTACTACTACTACTTCTACAACTCATACTCTAACTCCTACCCCTAAAACTTCACCTTCTATTACTTCTGCTACTACTATTACTACTACTACTGCTTCTACTCCTATTGGTACTACTACTACTATTACTACTACTACTTCTGCTACTACCTCTACCGCTACTACTGCTACTACTACTACCTCTAGAACTACTATGACTCCTACTACTACTATTAATAATACTGCTACAGCTACTATCACTCCTACTACGACTATCACTTTCACTACTATCACTCCTACAACTACTATTGCTACTACTACTATTGCTACTACTTCTACCACTACTCCAATTACTATTACTACTACTCCTACTCTTACTACTATAACTAATACTATAACTACTACAACAACTACTACTAATACTACTTCTACTTTAACAATAACAACAACAACTACTACTACACCTACTCCTGCTCCTGCCACTACTACTACTACTCCTACTCTATGTAGTAGTAGGAGGAGGAGGAGGAGGAGCAGCAGCAGTAGTGGTAGAATTAGTAGTCATAGCAGTAGTAGTGAAAGTAGAAGTAGTACTAGTAGCAGTAGTATTTATTGTAGAAGTTGTAGTAGTAGTAGCAGCAGCAGCAGTAGTAGTTGTTGTAGAAGTAGTAGTAGGAGTGGTAGAAGTAGTAGTAGCCTTAGTAGTAATATTAGGAGTAATACTAGTAGTGGTGGTAGACGCAGTTGTAGCAGTAGTTGGGGTTGTAGTAGGAGTGGCAATCGAGGTAGTAGCAATAGTAGCAGTAACAATAGATGTAGTAGTTGTAGGAGGAGTAGTAGTTGTTGTTTTAGTAATAGCAGCAATAGTAGAAGTAGTAGTTGTAGTAGTAATATTAATAATCGTAGTAGTAGTTGAAGTAGTAGTTGTAGCAGTAGAAGTAGTCTAATAAGTTCCAGTAGCAGTAGTTGTAATAATAGTAGTAGTAGTAATCATAGTCGAAGTAATAGCAGTAGTGGTAATAGTAGTAGAAGTAGTACTAATGGTGGTGGTGGTGGTAGTTGTAGTAGTGGTAGCGGCAATAGTAGTACAAGGTGTAGTCGTCATGGTAGTCAGAGTAGTAGTACAAGTGGTAGTTGTTGTAGTAGTGGTTGTGGTAGTAGAAGAAGTAGTAGTTGTAGTAGTAGTAGTAGTTGTTGTTGTTGTAGAAGGAGTTATTATCGTAGCAGTAGGAGTAGTTATAGTTGTAGTAGTAGTAGAATTTGAAGCTTGAGTATTAGTAATAATATTAGTTATTGTATTACTAGTAGTACCAGCAGTAGTAGTTGTCGTACTAAGGTAGAAGTAGTAGGAGTAGTTTTCGTAGTAGCGCTAGTACTAGCAGTTGTAGTCATAGTAGTAGTAGTAGCAGGAGTAGTAGTAGTAGCAGCAGCATTAGTAGTGAGAGTCATAGTAGTAGTAGTAGAAGTAGTAGGGGAAGTAATGGAAGTAGCAGGAGTGGTAGTTGTAGAAGTAGTAGTAGTAGTAGTATTAATAGTAGTATTAGTAGTAATTGGAGTTGTAGTAGTTGTAGTAGTATTGATAGTAAAAATAGTAGTATAGTAGGAGTAGTAGTAGAAGTAGTGGGAGTAGTAGTAGAAGTAGTGGTAGTTGCAGTAGTAGTAGGAATAGTAGTAGTAGTGGTGGTCGTAGTTGCAGTAGTAGTAGTCATACTAGGAGTAGTAAGCAGCAGTAGTGGTAGTCGTAGAAGTTGCTGTAG